>CAVNZK010000341.1:0-213119 GCA_963693345.1 Pieris melete | reverse complement strand
GGCTCATTAATATTGCTTGGTAAAAAAATAAAATTTAAAGAAAGGAAGGACATAGTGAGCCTCTTTGTGGAACACCTTATTGAAATATCTTGTGTGGAGCTGGAGCAATTTATCATTGTTTAAAAAAATTGATTGTTAGTGGAGACTTTAATGTAAATTTGCTTGACAACTATAGTTTAAGTAAACATATGCTTACTCTGTTTAAATCACATAATTTAATTACATTATTATTTAAATTTTTAATTAATAATTTTATTAAATTATTATTATATATAATTAATAATTTAGTAATATAGTTCCTCTCAAAGCCTGTATTATCAACAAACTTACTACTGACCACTCTGGTCAGTTGTTTGAATTACAAATACTTAAATGTAAAGATCAAAAAAAGAAAATGTGCACAATGCCTATAACAGATGATCGGTTAGACAGATTTAGGAAAAAATTGATATTTAAAATGCCATTTTTGCGTAGTTACCAATGCCCTAATAATTTATATAACACATTTTTTCATTCATTTATTGATGAATTCAAAAATGTGTTCACTCCAAAGACTTTTTTAGTCTCAGAGAAGTCTCCAGAGCTTCACAAAAAAAGGCTAAAATTGTATGATGAAAAACAGTATAATGACAGTGAAGAATTTAAAACTCATGTTAGGATATTCTCAAAAAGTTTTAGGCAAGAATGAAGAATCGCTAAGGCGAAACATTTAAGTCTTAAATTAAATAACAGCTCTGATAAGATAAAGGCTACTTGGAAAATTATAAAAAACTGAAAGAACCACCAGAAAGGATACTGAATATAAGGTCAACATAAATGGCAAAGTAATAAGTTCCGACCTCGAAGTAGCTTCTGCATTTGAAGAGTTTTTTATGAACATTCCATATAATACAACCAGTGTTCTAAATTCTTCACCATCAGCTGCCCTTTTATTACTGAAAAAGAATGTTCCTGTATGGAATCATGATTATATATATAGCCGCATTAGCTACAATATTTTAAAAACATTTAAACAGCTAATAATAAAAAAATCTAAAGATCTTTGGGGTGTATCTGTATTCATTTTGCAATCATTAATCTATTAATACTATCCGTTCAGAGTGAGCTATAATATTTAATGAATGAATAGATTTTGGAGTCTTTCCAGACCAGATGAAGCAAAATAAAATCACACCGTTATTCAAAACGGGCAGCACTTCTGACCCCACATATTTTAGACCCATATGTGTGCTGCCTGCATTGAGAAAAAAATATTCTCAATCAATTATTGATACATTTTAATAATAATAAAGTTATGCAAAGCCAGCAGTATGGTTTTACAAGAGGTCACTCCACAGCCGATGCTGGCATTCAATTAATTTCCGAGATTTTAAATGCTTGGGAAAATTCTCATGATGCCATTGGAGTTTTTGGCAATTTATCAAAGCGGTAAATGTTATGGAATCATAACTGAGCGATAGAATTCAAAAGGAAAATGGAGCTATATCACAGGGATACTTACTACGGGAGTACCGCAAGGCTCCCTACTGGGTCCCTTCTTATTCCTTGTCTATATAAATGACCTACCATTTCTTGTAAAGGAGCTTCACGAGATATAATTTAATACCTAATAATTTACCCTAGTAGGTACGCTTTTATTTAAAGTGAAACGACGAAATCCATCACTTGAGAATGTATACAGTGCCATATCCAGTGTAGTTCACTGGTTTAATACAAATAATCAAAAACTAAACGAAAAGTAGACAAATTGTATTAAATTTGTAAAATGTAAAAAGTAGTCATTCTGAAAAGATTAAAAACCTGTGGGTGGTGTAAGCATGTATCGGTGTATCTCTGTCTTTTAACTCAAATTATATTACTGACACTGTTAGTATACTAGTGTTGTATTGCATTTGAATTGCTAATTTTTCCTTAATTATATCCTTCAGACAAGTCAGACAGACAAGACAGTTCCAGCAGCGGCTCCTGGCAGCACAGGAAAGGTCTCCATCCCCTGAGCAAACAGCACTAACAAGGGAGTTTGAGGCATTCAAAAGATCAGTACTGATTTGTCTCCAGGCTCAAGTGGAAATTCTTTTTAAGGTGCAAGAAGAGCAGGAAACGCGCAGTAGGCGTAAGTGTTTGTTGTAACGTGGACTTAATGAAACGAAGGATGAGAACCCAGGGACAATTGATAACATGTTATCCACGCTGCTCAAATGCCCTAATATAAGCAAAGCCAGTTTTAGTCGGTGTCATAGATTGGGCATAAGACATGATGGTAAGCCTCGCCCAGTACTAATTAAACTACGGAAACATTGTGACGATGACAAGATTTGGTTGGCTAAGTCTGGTTGAAGGGGACCGGTATCACCTTATCCGAGTTTTTGACTAAAACCAGGCATAATTTGTTTATGGCAGCAAAAAGGCGTTTTGGAATCGGCAAGTGTTGGACCAGGATTGGCCACATAATTGTTATCGGGGCTAAAAGATGATTATACGGCTCCTGCAAGCATTCCACTCTCTACTAACGATTCTAAGCTAACATCCCCCAAGTTAAAATCTCGAACCAGGAAGATCACAAAGAACTGATTGCGAGTGGGTTATAGACCAGTGCAGATAGCCTTTAAAATAAATAAAAAGTGAAAAAAAATTACAGTAGGATGAAACCCATTAGAAAAGCAGGGTAATATGATCAAAATGAAAGGAAAAATAAATTACGGTCGATCTGAGGTCGGGAAGGGGTAGGGGGGGCGTTAAGGGTAAAAAACGGTTTATCTCGATTTCCGGCAAAACTAAAAGTCCTATCGAAGAAAGTTAAATGGCAAAGTTGGAGGTAATAAAAAGATCTAAAACTTTTGTATTCACCCATTTTTAACATAACCTCAAAATTTATGTAAAAAATTAAAAAAAACAACTTTTTGGTTTTTTATTTTTATCTTTAACAAAAATATTTTTTTTCTAACAAAATTTGGTGAAAACTTACCTTTCTATGTCCCAAAAACACTGTAATTTATTTGATTAAAAATATTTATTTGTTCACCTTATTTTGAATTAATATCGAAAAAACACCCTAATTTTCAATCGAAAATTCTGACGTCAAAATTTCAGCTTTCTTCAAAAAGTTGTTGTGCTTTCAGTTCGTTGAAATCTCTACTTTCTTATGGTAAAAAAAAATATATATATTACCATAGTAAATCTTCTCAGAAAACGCAAAAAATCGTATGCAGTAACGCCCAGACGGCCCAGACCTGTCATCCCCTTCCTTACTTCTCTATGAAATACGAAAGTTTTAGCCCATCTAAAGGCTAAATTTTTTTTTAGGTCACTCAGGTATATATAAGTTATCTGAAAATAGTAATAAATAGGCATCTGATTATAATTTAAAGAAGATTCATAGAGAAGTAGGGAAGCGGATGACGGGTCTGGGCGTTACTGCATACGATTTTTTGCATTTTCTGAGAAGATTTACTATGGTGATATATATATATTTTATTACCATAGGAAAGAAGAGATTTCAACGAAGTTATAATTAGTCTCTTAAGCTCTTTAAGTTTGTTACAGAAGATAATCTTACAGTGTATATCTACGAGTATATCATCCGTTCACTACTTTTATATCATTACTAATACCTATTGTTGTACTTATTGTTACATATCAGCGGTTGAGTGCGATTATAAGAACATCTTTTTTATATTTAAAGTTTAAGCCTTTATATACTTGGTGTAGCTTTATATTTTCACTTGTTTTTTTTTTTACACTTATTATTATTTTTATGTTTTGTGGTTGTAACTTTTAGATTAGTTTTCTTTGTTTGTTATTAAGTGTAAACTTTATTATAATGGCTGTCAGTGAGGTTAGCTATAAGTCGCCTTCATCGTCAGGTAGTTCTAGTTACGAGGCTAGCTTATTCGATTTCTCATTCTATTCTCTGAATGTGCACTTTTTCAATTCCTTATATCCAAAAACTTCAATGTCGTCCACATTAATGCTCAAAGTGTTCCGGCGCATTATGCGATCTGTTTACATCTTTACAATACTGTAATATTCACGCTATTCATATTTCTGAACCCTGGCTTAAACCTAGTCTTCCTTCTACTTCCTTTCCCATTCTTGGCATTTCATCTTCTACGGAACGACCGGCTTGGTAGAGGTGAAGGTGGTGTTGCTATTTATTTACGTGCCCATATCCCTTATTCTTTTCGCAGCTCACCGCAACCCCACCAAATGATGCAGTTGAGCATTTTTCACTCGAAGTATCTTTTTCGCATTCCAAATTACTCCTTGGAGTGTTTTATAGTTCCTCCCTGAATGTAGACTATTTTTCTGCCCTTGGTCTCATGTTAGATAATTTTGTTAATAACCCATTTTTATGGGAACTCTTAGTACTTACTTGCTGAGAAATGATCATCGCTCCCGCAAACTAACATCTACCATTGAATCTTATAATTTTAATATAACTTACCTTTGGATCCCACTCATCACTTTCCGGATTCCACCCCTTCGCTTCTGGATCTCATATTCGTTTCTAACCCTAACCTGGTTGTATAAGCATGGCCAAACTCCTGCTGATGCCTTTTCTTACCACGATCTTATTTTCCTTTCTTATAAACTACGTCCACCTAAAGTGAAACCTCAAATCCTTATGCTACGCAATTTTAGTGGCATAGATACGGCGAGTTTATCTGTTGATGGTACTGCGTTGGACTAGAACTCGGTGTATAATGAGAAAGATGTTTACATGAAAGTTGTGCTTTTTAATTCATTATTAACGCAACTGTATGATGTTCATGCCCCTTCAAGGCCAGTAAAAGTGAAACATTTAGATTCTCCATGGTTAACTGATGATATAAAATCAATCATGGTAACTAAAAATCGTGCTAAAGCTAAACTGAGATCATGTGATTCTCCTTTGGCGCGTGAGAAATACAAAAAGTGCGGAATCCGTGTAATACTATGTGCCGTGATGCTCAGCGGGGTCATATTCATAAGTCAGTTGAATGTGGCGACTCGTCCAAAGTATGGAAATTTCTTAAATCGCTTGAAATCGGGAAATAACAGCAACAGCAACTTTCTGCTAATTTGAATCTTGACCTACTTAATCAACATTTTTCTCATCATCCCATTTTTGATCAAAGCATTAAATCTCAAACCATTGCATCTCTTAACTTTTCCCTTCTACGAATATTCCTTCTTTTTTGTTCCAGTCAGTTACAGAAGACGAAGTAGGGAGGAGTATCATGACTGTATCGTCCAAAGGCATTGGTCATTAGCACACATTTTCAACACCTCTGTTTCCTCAGGTGTCTTTTTCCTAATATCTGGAAATATGCCCATGTCATTCCTACTCCTAAAATCGCTGACCCAGTTGCCTATTCTGATTATCGCCCTATTTCTATCCTACCTTTTCTTTCTAAGGTTCTCAACGAACACTCCCTTCTTAATTCAGTTCAATCCGGTTTTCGTCCTGGGCACAGTAAGGCTACTGCACTCACTAAGATTACAGATGATATTAGGCGTGGCATGGATAATAATAAACTCACAATACTTACTTTGCTCGATTTTAGTAATGACTTTAATTCGGTAGACATTGATATTCTTCTTGCCTTGCTCCGTAGTATTAATATGTCCTCGTCAGTGATTAATTGGTTTAAAAGCTACTTATCCGATCGCCAGCAACGAATTAAAATTATGTCTCTGCTGGTGTACCGCAGGGCGGTATTCTTTCTCCACTCCTCTTTTTGCTTTTTATAAATTCTGTTACTAATAAACTGTCTTCCATCTCTCATCTCAGCTTCTTTTTCCCACCAAAGAGCTTTATGCCCTAGCCGATGTATTAACAATTCGTCAATTATTTATTCTCAACACAGTTTTAAAACAACATTATAAAACTAGTTACAACTCGAATTAAATATAAACAAGCGGATGAAACATAAAGTTTGCTGTTGTATTACACAATGGACAACTTCTTTCTCGCTTAGGTTCTTTGGTTTCCTAGGCTGTTACTTAAATAATAAATTATATGAAAAAATTAACATTTACCCACTATCTAAATATGAATGTAAAAAAATGATAACTAAGACGTTGAGTTATGATGAAACACAAGATTTAATAACTGTTACACTGGGTGTGTTACAGAATAACAGTTATTAAATCTCCTCCCCACATATACACACACCCACGCGCGCAGACACACACTTAGAGAGAGAGAGACACACAAACACACGCGCACACACACACACATACATACATACACACACATACACACAAACACACACCAAATTTATTTTTACGACTCCGTTTGCAATGTTTTCTTTTAGCACTTAATACTTATTTTCTTCTATTGTATCGTATGACAATGACCTGATTGTACGTGTTCCGGTCCGGTGGAGGAGAGGCTGGCTATTGTGACTCAGGTCTTCTGTTACAGAGACCAGTCTCTCACATACACTTATCATCTTAGTTTAATCTTAATAACCTTGTATGTATATGTGAGAGAAGAAATAAAGATTATTATTATTATTATCTTTATGCTGATGACCTTCAAATATAGTCAGTCTACTTTTAATGAATTGCCTTCCGCTATTAAAGGCCGATTTACATTATCTTAGTGTTTAGGAGAGTGCTTTAGGATAGTACTTTAGTTGAAACATGTAAACGCTACTTGCTTTAGTACGGTTCTACTTGACTTTCAAGTTGAATCAAAATAGAATCGCTTTTTATTTTTGTTTCAAGTAATTCCTCTCCCGCGCCCGCGCACCCCCCAAGGTCTTCCCTCGTTGTGTGTAAACACGTAATTTAGTCAAATCTTTAGGAGAGTGCATAAGTGCCGTGAAAGGCGTGCGTGTTTTTTGATTTTTAAGATTGCTAAATGGTCGGAAGATACAACTATCAAATTTGTGTCTGAATGTTGTTCACGAATGTTTGTGGAACGTTAAAAACAATTTATACAAAAACAAACCGAGTAGGCATTCGGCATACACTGCCTTAAAAGAAGCTATTTGGTTTATTATTTATATTTAGTTTATTTATTTCGTATAAAATCTCGTCTTCTATTTGTTCCATAACTACAGTTAGTATTTTGAGTAGAATAGAGCGTATTTGCCGACGTCGTTGCGCGTTCATTGTGGCGCTGTAATGATACTCTACTGGAAGAAATGTAAACGTTCACTCGCAACGCTCTAAAGCACTAAAGGACTTGCCTTTCAAGTTGTACTAAAGCACTCTCCTAAACACTAAGATAATGTAAATCGGCCTTAAGACGGAAAACTTTGATTTAGACAAAGTTGTTGAATGGAGTAAATCTTATGGTCTCAGATAAACCCTTATAAGAGCTGGTCCATTATCATTGGGAGTGCATCGTATATAAGGAGTATTAATTGGTCTACTTTACCCCAGATTAGTATAGATAGTACTATTGTTCCGAAACCACATAATCCTTTTTATAGTACTCCGTTGTGCAGAATTATTTGATAATAATTATTATGGACATCAATAGTCAGAATGTAGTCTAGAATAGTTAGTCTGTGACGGTCTTATCCACAGATGACTACAAGCTTCAAATTGTGCTTATGACAGTTGATAGTTAGATATTTAAAAATATAATTAATTGAAGCTATTTTATAACATTATTCAAAATTCACTAGTTATGTTTATTAAAAAAACGCCATTTTCTTGATATTTTTGTTACATTAAGTAGGTTTAAACTTTAATTCAAACTCATTATATGGTGTGTGTCAAAAGAAACGTGGAGAAGCTATAGCTTGACAACGAATATCCGATGTCATTTCACTACTGTATAATTATTTTTAAGAATTTGCACTATGTATTAAATTATAATTACATTAATCAAAAATATTTCATTATATTATGAAGAATTGGTGTGTAATTTAATTAATTTTTATATAAAAAGTTGTAAGAGTTGTAAACTTGCGTCAGTTGACTTTTCGTGCTTCCTTCCCGCGCATGTCGCGTTTGTAGAAGTTGTTCATGGTCGTTCGGCAAACGGAAAGCCGCCATGATGGCTTTCTGTAAAGTACGCTCTACATTTAAAGTTTCGTTATTATTTTTCATTAATTGTGACTGAGTGCGTGCAAAAATTAATCATGGGAACGAACTAGATTATGCAAAGTGTTTTTTAAGGTCCTTTAGGACCTCCTAGAGGAGCTATAAAGTGTGCTAAAAGTGCATTTTAGTGTCGACGCTAGCGTGTTTTGTTCTGTCAACAAGATGTCGAAGCTCTCGTTTAGGGCGAGGGCCCTGGATGCGTCGAAACCAATGCCGGTATATCTCGCCGAGGAGCTTCCGGATTTACCAGACTACTCGGCGATTAACCGTGCAGTACCTCAAATGCCTTCTGGTATGGAAAAAGAGGAAGAAAGTGTGAGTATTATACGCATTAAGGCTGTTCAGGCAACTCTACCATGTCCGCCATCATGTTTCGGTTTCATGACTTCACCACTAGAGGCGTATTTAACATCTATTAGATTTTATCGTGTTCCTCCTGGATTGAACATGAAAAGTTATCGAAATCGTCGTAGTAATTAACTGTTTTCCTCAAATTACTTATGCGCTTCAGGACTGTCACAAAATGTAGAGTTTGTTGTTTGTTAGTATTTGGCGCGTTTATAACATGTGTGAATTTTTTGTTTGATATTTTATATCTCAGGACTCCTTAGGACTAAAAATATGCAATTTTGACTGAAAAATCATTGAAATATGAAGAAAATAGGATATTTTTTTCAAATAAATAGTAGCATGGAACAAACGTTTTTGTTTACAAACATTTTCATATGCCAAATATTTGATTACCTATGTGAACTACTACTTTCACTATATCATGAATATTTTTCTTAACTTTTATTACCAAATAGAATCAATTGTAGGTATCACTGTTTATTACTTTGATTATTTTAACTATATATAATAATACTTTGTTGATATTATCTTATACACTTTTTAATCCAACGTCATTTGTTCTACTTCAAGTTAAAAATAATAGTAGGAAACATCTATCTATTAGTAATAGAAATTATTCCCTTATAAGTTTGGACTTTTAAGTAGCCAGTGCACGTAAGGGTTAGTTTAACATTTTTTTTATAAGTGGAAAGCATACTATATGAATGATAGAATTATTTCTACCTACAACTAGCAATATATGTACAGTCAAACCTGGGTAAGTGAGAACTGGATAAGTGAGAAAACTCTATAAGTGAGAGTAATAACCGGGACCCGTCATTTTAAGCTCCCAAAACCTCTATTAGCGAGAAACAGAAACCTCTGTAAGAGAGAGTCATTATTCTCTCATGCACCTCCATAAGTGAGACTGCTACTTATCTTTACCTCTATAAGAGACAGTCGGGCTTTATTTATTTATATTATGTACTTTAAATGCGTTGGAGACGGTCCATCAGTACTTTGAATACGCGGCGCGGCGGTTGTTGATCAAGCAATATTCGACAAAATTTATGAGTTAGAGATAAACATTATAAATACAAAAACAGAAACCCAAACGAAATTGACGGTTTTTTTAAGTGTAAATTAGTTCTAAATAAAATAAAATATATATGTGCATAATATGTTGTGCACATTATGCACATAATTAAATCATATTACATATTTACTACATTCGTACTTGCTGTGACTTGTTATTGCTGCGTACCTCTATAAGAGAGAAACGCTACCCATGTACCTGCATTAGCGAGAAACTCGGGTTAGTGAGAAACCTCCATAAGCGAGAATGAGATTGTGCTCCCTTGAACTCTCACTTATCCAGGTTTGACTGTATATGTAATTGTATTTTACTTGTCTATTAATACAATGAAAATCTGCCATATTGGTTGGTGAGGTTTGTGGACTCAGTTTCCGCACTTACACTCTCGAAAGGTCCGTTGTGCACATGAAGAATGGACTTGGTTTGGTTATAAAGAATGGTAATTTGTTAATACTGAGGGTAAAGCAGCGATGATTAGTTTTACAGTTTTTCTTAATTCATGTTTGTTGAGAGGAGATGCTTTCCTGCCCAATATTAAATATATACTGCCGATGTCCCTTAGTGAAAGTCTTTATGAGATATCAAACCCAGAGCTTTGATATGTTTCAGCCGTGGGTTTAATTCCTTGATATTCTCAAATAATTTGCCTATTCAATGTAGTAACTATGAATTTGAAATGGATGTAAAAAGGTATTTTAAATGAAAAAATTTAGCACAAATGCATACATAAAAAAACATGAATATTGAACTTGGTGTGTCATTGTTTTTGTCCTTTGAAAATCTCTAGATTGAGAAAATTATATTAAACTTCAGACATTCTATGATATCTTAATGACTCTATTTGGTCAAAGTACTTAAAATTACTCAACCTAAATTGGGAAAAGGTTAGTTTAGACACCATATATCATAATTTTCTTTCTCAATATCTTATGTTTATCCCAAATCTTAAATGGTTCCATTATTTGTTGATATGTCTTAGTGGTTAATGTGCGTAGAATATAAAAGTTCTGGGTTCTTATGGTACAAGGGTTATCACAACTTGCTGTGTCAGTCCTGTGCTAGATGTAACAAATCCACTTCAATACCTGAGTTCTATTCCTGGTTACAATAACAGTTTCAGTTTCTTCTGCCCGGTGACCACATGCTGGCTCTTAATTAACACAATAGGGAATGAGGAAAGTTATTGATTGAAATCTATAGTCTCTTGATTCTCCTTGTATAGTTAAATCATTTAAGAAATTTGCGCTATTAAACAATGAAGATTCTGAAAAATGCATAAAATATCTCCGTTTTATGTTGGTTCATTTATCTGATGAGTGGTTGAATGTGTTAAGAATAAATAAATTAGTGCCGTGAAAACTTTTTTAGGTCCGGGGTCTCAGATTTCTGTATCTATTTGATGATCATTTGTCAATCTGATTGGCGATTAGGTGCTCAGCCTACTGTACCTGACATACGCCGCCGATTTTTTTCGGTCTAAGGCAAGCCAGTGTTAAATGCGCACATACAAAGAAAGTCCGTTGGTTCCGGGAATCGAATCTACGACCTCAGGGATGAGAATCGCAGGTTGAAGCCACTAGGCCAACACTGCTCTGATGTGATGTGTTAATCACAGGAACTATTAGATTGTTTTTGTATTTCCTATGTTAGAAATATGGACAAAGGCTATATAATATAACTCTACCAACGATTTTTTTTTATATTAAGGCGGATGAAACCGCGGGACACAGCTGGGCAAATGCCTTATATTTAATAAAATTACCACTATAATTTAACATTGTCGGAAGTGAGATTGAGGGTGAACTGTATGGGGTAAATTTTTTGTTTAATTTTGTACTTTATGTGTATGCCAATAAGCTGTATTTCTAGTATTATAAGGAATAGCAAAGTATTTCTTACACCCTTGGCACGAATTATGCGTACAATTGAAACTATACTCACAATAATGTTTAATATAAAGAGGATAGACTTGTATGTTTGTAAAGAATATTTAAAAAAAACTTAATAAAGTAATCTCTGAATATATGTATTTAGATTTATAACCAACTTTAAAAAAATGTCTAGCTTGGCGCGGCCGGTTTAATCTAATAATAATGAGTTCTTGCATGGAATGAGTTTGGACGTTTAACTAACCGTTATCTTATTTCGATGGGTGTCCAGAATAAATGACATCAACGGGTAATTTTTAAAAACATTCACTGAGGTTTAGATTATAGGTATACTAATAATAACCAGATAGCAATTGTGTCTAATAATATAAGAGAATGTCTGCCTATAAGTACTTATGAACATAATCAATTTGTGGATCGTAGATGAATGCCAAACTATTACTATGGGCTAATATTCTCTTGCGCGTTCTAGTTCTTAACGACTGTTGCCTATCTCTCTGTGCCATAAGCCGCTGCGAGCGTTCCGCGCTAAATTTACGTACACGCGTTTGCGAGATTCTAACTATTCTCTGCGAGGCGCTGCGAATGTTAAAATAAAATATGTTTATTATGGATACAGGTATAACTTATTCTACGTCATTAAATTATTAATACCTACTTAAAATACCAAATCCTCAAATAACACTTATTTTAAAAAAAATATCGCAAATTTATTAGAAGTAGCCTGTCTAGCACTAGTCCCCAGGCCCTTCTATCAACTAGATAATAGTTAACTTTATAGTAAGCCTTTTTACACAGCTTTTCTTTAATACCTTTCTTAAATTTATTAAAAGGCAGAGATAAAAGAGCCTCTGGGATTTCATTAAAGAAGAATTACTAACTTTATATAGTCTAGTACGGGGAAATTGCACTCTGCGTTTGTCTCGAGTATTAGCATTGTGTAACTCTATTCTCTGCGAGGCGTTGCGAATGTACGGCGCTTGATTCACTTGCGCGTGCTCGTGAGTTTCTGGCCCGGTTTTCAGCAAAGCGCTGCGAATGTACGGTGCTGGACTCCCTTGCGCGTGCGTGCTCGTGAGATTCTGGCCCGATTTTCAACAAGGCGCTGCGAACGTTCGGCTTTAGATCTCTCTGACTTGCGAGACGATCTGAATTATCAGAAGATGTTGTTTTCCTAGGCATATTGTTAGTTTCTTTATTCTAGAAAAGTTTTAAAACGGAAGGTGTAAATAGTTCTGAAACGATTTTTTTAATTGGGAGGTGAAATAGTTTTGAAAAAACCTTTTTAATTGGAAGGTTGAAACATGTTGTTCTAAAAAGAATTAAAAATGTGCTAAAACATCATTCAAAATTACTCGACGATGGATAATTCCGCTGCGTAGTGAGCCGACCGCACTCCTACATTCCGTCCCCGGCGCTTCGGCGCGTCGCGGCGGTGGAGTAGCGGCGAATTAATTTTATTGAACTCGTAATATCTTTTGAATGGAATGTCTGATTTTAATAAAGTAAAAGGTTATTTATTTAGGTAAGGATTAAGGCAAAGGTATAAATAACTTGGTCTGGTTTTGGCCTGAATTTCTATTAATAGATAAAAATTTAAAATATTAGAAAGCAGTTATAGTGACAAACTACAAAAGGAAGACATGCTATCGCGACATTTTTTGTAGATATTGATATGTTATTCAATATTGTTGAACATTTTTTTGTTCTATCATCAATAGTTTTCGCAGCGCATGCGACGAAAGATATTTAATAGGCATTTATTTACACCTTGGGTAATATTATTGTAGTTTTAGTAGGGATACTTTTTTTTCTTGCCATTAAAATATAACCTATATTAATCAGTGATAATTTGCTAATCAAATGGTGAAATAATTTTTAAAGTCGGTACAGTACTTTATAAGCTAATTCGTTACAAACCTACTTACATACAAATCTTTCCTCTTTAAAATATTAGTAGTACGAAATGTACGCACAGAAAACTAGCTTTAGCGATTCTAAGGTCATGCTTAGGGAGTCTAGTTGTGCTTTAGCGGATATTTCTATAGTTTCCTTCCTCCACCGTTAGAAACATCGCGAGGAATCCTTATTTTATCTAACTATGGTCGCCTGTTAGAGCTTAGAATCATTGACACATTCTACATAACGAAACGTGTTTTTTTTTAAATAAATAGTTTATTTGCAAACAAAGTGATACATTCAGATTAATTAATTATATAAAAACCGCGCAATCAGCCATATAAAAATAGGCATGCAAATGTCATATTAATTATAATACATAATGTCATAATATTAAAAACAGTTAAGTTATTGTTGTCAAAACTTTTGGGTGTAAATACTCTCCCAAGCTATAAAGGCATCTTGGCTTGAAAATTTAAATATCATATCTTTATATATATAATTCTTCTGTGAGTGTGTATGTCACTGAACTTCTTTCAAACGACTGGACCGATTTTGATGAAATTTTTTGTGTGTGTTCAAGGGAATCTGGGAATGGTTTAGATTCACAATTTTGTCCGCTGGACAATGTTTTTTTAATTAATTTTTAATTTATTAGTAGTTGTTGATTTTGGAATGTTTTACATGGGATCCGACAGACGGCGCTACCATCGCAGTGTCAAATTATAAATATTTTTTTATGATACAACATAAAAAAATACATACAACCCCTATTTTTTATTATAAATTATATGTATGGCAAAACGACGTTTGCCGGATCAGCTAGTATTTTATAATTATTGATATCGTTAGAGTTAGTACATATTCATTTATTCAAATTGATTTAAGTATCTTCTCGTAATTGACGACTCATATGTATATATATATATATATACATATATATATACATATATTAATTAAGATTCAATAACCCTAAGATAAGCTTTTACCTTTTTACTATTATCTTTTTCTACTAGTCTTACATTTTGTTTATTAATAATAAACTTCTTTTACTTTACCTAGTATATAGTAGGTATTTCTTTTCTTTTTTTAATTTTTCCATACCAGGAATGTGGGGAAGAGTTCGGTTGTTAGCGATACGGTTTCCTATAATAATAACTTATGTAACCGGTTTATATGTTTAATGTATCGAAGAGTAAATAAATACATAATTAAGAATTTGGATAACACTTACATATTTATTTTATATTCAAATTGCGTAGAAAATACGTAGCGTTAGCTAACGTAAATATTGGCGTCATCTGTTATTATTGTAAAAAGTAAAAACCTATTAAGTTCATTGGTTTCATCAGTAGAATCGCTGTTGAGTATATGCCATTTTTTTGTTTGATATCCGAGGACACACCAGAAACTTTTCGGGGACTGAGTCAACGTGACTCTTTAAAACCAGTTAAGCCTAACAACTAGATAAATAAATGAAGAAAGAAAGAAAAAACTTTATTATACCTAGTAAAATAGATATTTAGGTAAAGAGAAAGTGCACTAGGATTCCCTGTGTCGTGGGCAGCCAGTCTCTTCCTTTAGACATGTTAACAGTACTTCACAGTTAAATTTGTACGTAACACTTATATTTTATAGGTAATTAAACTATTGTTGCACAGTAAGAATATTTTCTGTTTTAGCCTGAAAAGGTTGAGAACTAAACTTTGATTTGATAACTATTTTTATACTACAGACATTACATTTACGTAAAGGAAATCGTCGTGGGATCAATGTTGACCCTGTTACGTCATTATAGTTCGTAGACAATTTTTGTGAATAAATGAAAATTAAATTATATTAGTTGATATTACTCCCTAGTCCTCATTCCGCTCAGGCTGATTCCAACTGAATTTGAGTATGTTAATCTGAAAATTCACCGGGGTCCCATTATATTTCGCAATGTGTTTGAACCAACCAGTTAACCGCTAATATTGATAGTTATCTTTATAAGGGAAATTACGTAAGCAGACAGACGGCAGGTGATTCATTATGTTCTTGTTTGTTATCTACTGAAAACTGGTGACTGTTTGATTATAATAATAATTTAAAGTGTTAAACTTAGTACAATATTTATTTATTTACACTTCGTTGTTGTAATAAAAAATACGATACAGTTAAAATAATTAAATAAAAAGGAGTTCTTATCGCTTTTAAGCGATCTCTCCGATGTAACCACTGTGAGAAATAAAACTAAATAGATACGGTGAAAGCAAGATGTGCAAAACTCCATAGGACATACAATTGCTAAGACAAAACTAATGGAACAAAGCATTATGCTTTATTAAGCGCATAATCGGATACCTAATACGCATTGTTAAGTGAATAAGTATTTTTTTTTAAATAAATCAGTGGCGCTACAACCTCTCTAGGTCTTGGCCTCAGATTTCTGAATCTGTTTCATGATCATTTTTAAATCTTATAGGCAAGTAGGTTATCAGCCTCCAGTGTCGTCGACTTTTTGGGTCTAAGATATGTGTGAATAATTGTTATAATAATTGTTAATACATTATAAGAATATAGAAATAATAAGTAACAAATTATGATCAAATTCTTATTTCCTTCAGTCGCCCCTCCCCCTCGTGGTTCTTTAAACACTTGTAATTTGAACTCTTGATAATTTGAAATTTATCTCTGGTCCCTTGAGTTTCAAATTATCGAGAGTCGACTGTACTACCATTTCTACAGTATAAGTACTAGAAGTAGTGTAGTCTTCTGCATGCTGTGTCTGGTTTTATATTCATAATAAACATACATACATACAAATTATAATAGGGCAGCCTTCTTATGTTTATCATAAAGTCAAGGTTATATTGAATTCGAAAACTGTTTAATAAAATCATGACTAAATATATATTTAGTTGTTTGTTACTAAGGAAAATGAGGTGATGTAGTCGAGGAAAGCTAAAACCTGTGTAATGAGCTGTTTAATGTAGTCTTTGGTTTACGTGGGAACTACGGAAATACCACTTCAATGTATATAAGCGTGATTTTTTACATTATTTAACATAACGACGTTCTAACGAGATGGTTGGCATTTAAGTTAACAAAGGAAACGTTCGCTCTGTATATCGATAATACTAGATTATTATCGATATACGTAGACGTAATGTTGCTTTTATATTGTGTAATAAAGTGAAATAATATAGTAAAAGCTTATAAATGGTAACAAATATAAATGTATTTTTTTTTATAATTAAATTACGATAAGTAATAATTTGAAGTAGGTCAGTCAGTTTGAATATCAAATAATAAAACATTATTCGTCGTTCATTTACGGAGTATTCCACATTATTTGTCATTCATTTACGCAGTATTTCAAATTTAAATAAAACATGAGCAGTGGGGATAAAAGCGGATGTAATGACAAAGATACTAAAGGGTATGCTTAGGTTGTTTCGTGTAGAAATAATGAATGGGGAGAGGCTAACAAGTACGATACAACCGTGGATGGTGAAGTCAAGTTTGGTAGGATTTGTCGTATCTGGACCAAATCCTAGAGATACCACATCATGGTGAATCTCATAGATGAAGCCCGTTCGGAATAAGGCGTGAATAAATAAATAAAATAAGATTAACGGACATAAACGTGAGTTTATCATTTACATAATGAGACATTTCGAGTGTTTTTCGTAAGCCACATCACGTTGACAGCTACAATTTGCTCTTATGACTCAATATATAAATGTATTTGTAGAGCAGTGTTAGCCATGTTGTTTATACGTGCGACTCTCATCCCTGGGTTCGTAGGTTCGATCTCCGGCGGTGCACCAATGGATCTTCTGTCTTCGTGCGCATTTTACACTCGCTCATACGGTGAAAGGAAACGTCGTGAGGAATACCTTAACCCAAAATGCGTATCAGGCACAGATGTGATCACCTACTTCATTTATTTACACTTCATTACCTTATACAAAAACATACATATAAAAAAACAGGTTACATAAGTTATTAAGGCAACGGCTTCTTTTAAAGTTGTTTTACAAAAAAAGAGTTTTATTAATGTACATAACTTCACGCATAAATTATATTTATTGATCTATATACGGAAAGTTTAATAGGTGTATAGCCTTCAAATGATTACGAAAGCCTTATTTTGAAGTCGCTTTAACTACAGACACGATATAGTAAGACGACACTCAAGGCGAGATTTATTAAAGACACACTTTTATGGCTGCACAGTGATATTTTTAATGCGAAATAAAAAACGCAAAGTCAAATTTAGAAGCTGCACAGCTGCATATAAGTTTTTGTAGGGTTATTATTCAAAAGGCCACGGCCTTCGTGTTTATTTTTTCGTGAGATTCTGCAACGCTAAGTATGATTCATGTACGTCAAAATGTATTGGATTTTGATTGTTAGTGTTTAGTATAGAATTGTAATTATTTCTCAAACTATCTTTATTCGCGCTATAATCTCAAAAAGTTTTGAATAATATATTAGTTGAAAATGGTTAAATAATAGTCAATCATAGTGCGCGCTAAGATTTCCGATATTAACTGTGCCAAGATTAAGCGCCTTAAAACAATAGCAATTATTATTTAGATGAGTTATTCTTAATATGAGTATAAGTTGTAAAAAATTAAGTTAGTTTTTTTAGAGGTCTAGTATTATATGGCCCCATTAGCCAAAAGCCTCCTCCATATTTTTCCACATCTTTTTTCTCTCTCTGATTTTTTTCAATACATTGTTCTGATCTACTAGTGATGTTTTGGATGATAGAGATCTCACTATGAAAGTGCATAATTATAATTGTTGTAACGCGGAGCGGCTTTTTTTATTATACTGTTCTTCGTCCTTCATATATAAGGGTGGTGGTAGCTCCCCTTATTTATTAGTGACTTATAAATCCATATATGACGTCTATATTGCTCTTACAAAGAACAGAATATTAATAGCTAGCTACTAACCATTTTTTTTAATTGTTTGAATTATTAAAATATCTTTGGAATCGCAAGTAGGGAAGATATTGAAGAGGCATGTAATCGCCAGGTGAGTTGAAATAAAACTGACGTGGTTTGCAGCTTTGTCTGATAATCAAATGACGCCATAGGCAATAGACGTTCCGTCCGTAAATAAATAATTTTCAAGGTAATGTATTGATTGATTTTATTGGAGTCCACTCGTATGTATTGTGATTCCGCCGTCGAAGAAGGGTTAAATTCAAATTTAAATGGCATTTTTACAATTACAGTTCTTTACATTTCTCACGTATTGTTTGTCGTTACTTGGATATCGAAACAACTATAAATTTAGGTACTAGACATGTGTACAGCGTGTTTAGACATATTTCGTAATATTTTTGACAAGTTCCGACGTCTAGCGGCGCAAATTTGTACTTCACTTGATGAAGTGTGTTTTCAAATTGTTATTCGTCAATGAATTGTTAAAAAACGGAAACGCCTGGAATTAATGAATACATGACATTAGACCTATGAATTTGGACTTTATTCGTAACAAATACCAAACTTATAATATACCCATTGATATGACATTATCTTTATAAAGGTTAATTACATTTTTTATCGTGATAAAAACGTGATTAAACTATCTAGTGTTTTGGATAAGACATGAAATATAAATCAGCTTGATTTGACAGTCATTAACCACAATGGGTGAAAAGCACTCAAAACATACAGTTAGTAAGCACTGTAAATTAGTGTTTATATCCGTGAATGTAAATTTTCTTTTTTGACAACCATATATTTGTGTTTTATAATATCCCGATAGAAAATATTGTTATCAGTTGTATGAGCGATTTATAAATAGATTTAAGCAAAGATCAGCTGTTCGACCTCGAGTCGTTTCTAGTATGAAATCCTCCCACTTCGACTGAGACTCTTCGAGAGTTTAATATGAACATAATTAACAATATATTTCGTTATTATCGATTAATAGATACTCGAGAGGAGTCAATCAACCTTTTTATTTTTTATTAATTAATTTCTCCTTTCTCTTCTTGATATCACTTATATCTTTTACTAAGCCCCTCTTTCTCCCTGTCGGCCTTTCCATGTCTTTCAAGACTATTTAACTTTATCTGTCTTGGTATAAACCCCGCCCGATGCGCTAATGCCATATGCATCTTACAGTGCATAGGTTAAGACGTCTATAACATTTGTTAGCGGTTAACTTGTAGGATATACAAGGCAACTCTGGATGGTGATATCAGGTTGAGTAGGCATATCTGGACAAAATTCAGGAGGCACTAGAGAAGGAACAGGTTATAAATTCTCATAACCAATGAGCATGCATGGTGAATGTCATGAGGGTAGATGAAGCGAGAGAGTAGTAGGAGATCCGTGCTATCTGCCTAATCCTTTCGGTAAAAGGCGTTAAGATCTAAATAATTAACTTTTGTTGTTCATCTAATTTTTTGTATTCTTATTTTTAGTACGCTTATTTCCATTGCTTACTGATTAGTATTTATTAATAATATATCCATTATGAACATCAAAACGGCCCTGTCACAATCAGACGGAACGCGTTGGCGTATATATCCGACATATATATATATATAGCTACTGCTCGTGTCTGTGTCTGACACTACTTATTCGAAATTGCGTTGTGAAATTCAGTACAAACTAAAATAAATAACGAGAAGACCAACGGCCTTTTCGCTTTCGAGCGTTCTTAGATAATGTCGTTACCTCGTTGTGTTGTACAAATTATCGTAATTGTATGGTTGGTGTAGACCCTCCAAATATAGACATATTTATGAATAACTAAAGAGATTTAGTTCTAATAAATTAAAATTAGTTACACATATTGCTATATGTGAGATTAGTTTGAAACAGCTGATCGCCTTGACCTCTACGCTGCGCAAATGTTAGGGAATAATTTATCTACGTATCTGTACATTATTTATTACAGGACACATGTTTTATACACGAATATATTGCTTATACAATATATAATATATATATAACAATATATAAAGGAATTAAAATAAAGTAGTCAAGTTTTGTTAATTAAAATTAAATCACAACATGCACTAAGCTCGTGTGTATTTGAAAATGTATTTTTTTTACTTAGATAGAGCATTAACTGAAATTTAAATCCCACACATAGCCGGCATAACACTAATCATATACATCTACCTAAAATCAGAAACGAATTCGGTCGCAAAAATATTATAACCTATTTCAGAGCGAGTCTTTACAACAGACGCTTTACCTTCTGAGATACGGAAAATAGTAGCAGAGGAATATTGTTTCGTATACGCCTGCGAAGTTTTTTGGTAGCTGATGGACTCTAATGCATTCACATCGTACGACGGTGGTGTGATATATTTTACTGTTTATGTTTAAAAGAAATCTTATGTAAGTGACATGTATGTTTTTAATGAGCATAAACTTCTTTCAAGCTAAATTTATTTTGTATGTTGTAAGACGACGAGACAAAGAAATATCTCATATTTAAGCTAAAGTTTAACAAAGCATATAAAACAAATATGTACTGGAACTAAAAAAATTCTAAACGTACCTACGGCTTGCTTATCTGTTACCTTTAATGCTCCAGTAAATAGTCTATCTCGCTCATAACTTACTTACTAACATTGATGAAAATATGGATAAACTTTTCAACAATCTTCCTACTTAACGTAATTTTGTGTATTACGCTCTTAAAGATTTTCTCTTCTTAATTATTTATTAAAGTTCACCAAATAATGCTTTATTTACTATGTATGCTACAAGCTATGTTTTCTAAAAATTTTGAATGTAATAAAACATAAATCTTCCAAGAATAAAAACAATAAAAATATACACTTCCAATTTTTGATTTCAATAGAAAATTATTATACAATAAGAATATTCGATGTATCTATCAGCAACTTAGATTCATTCACGAGTATATTATATAAATTAATAGTTCCTGATATACAAACTATTCCATTTTAAAGTTAGTGTAGATTACGATGTAGTAAGTGACTCATGGGTCACGTGGCGAGTATTGAGTGGCGCGGTATGGAAATGTAAAGAATGCGAGTCAGTGGCGTGGAGTCATAAAAAGATAATTTGATATAGAAAACCTACTACTCGTGGCAATTACGACTCGTATTTCTCGGTTGGGGGTTAATATTTATAAGATTATTTTATATATTTTACGTACGATCTAAAAAAAACATTTAGGTCTGGATAGATTTCTGTAATTGAGAAGTGGGTGGTCCTTCTATGTCTGACACGCCGTCGACTGTTTGGGTCTAATGCCTGTATCCTCACTATGTCTTCGTGTTAAATGCGCACTGGATTCATAAAGTAGGATGTTTAATTTCTTTTAATTCACAAAAGGTTATCAGTTCGACCTGTAGGCATTTGATGTTGTTGGAATATTATTTGAGTTTATAGGCTTCTAATGAGCTTAATTTCGTAGGTGTAAGGTCTTTCGTATGTGTACATAAATCGATTATTTGCAAAAAGTGGTACATACAGATTGATAAAAGCACATAATCTGCCACATAAAATTAGGCACGCAAATGTCAAATTAATTATCATAATAAACTTAACTGTTCTTATTACTATATTATAATTGTGGTCTAAATACTCGCGCTATAAAGACATAATAATGTAAAATTTATTAAGACAAATTTGCGAGCCATTGTTTGTGGTAGGATATGCGAACTCACGATTGTACCACATTAACATTTTTGTACCATATTCTTGCAATAAATAAATTATTATTATTACATCTTGCCTTTCAAAATCGAATCACCTACCCCTTGAAAGCATTACACGGCAGTGATCTATAACTTCTGGGAAGGCGTTTAAATAGTTTGATAGCAGCGTAGCAGTTTTTCTAATTCATCGTGATACAATATGCAGACACCCACAGCCATATTTGGCGCTAAGTCGTTTCTGAGTGTCAAAATTACACGTAACAGAGAGCTTTATACGACGATAACACGTTTTATACTATATAAAAAATAAATCAGTGGCGCTACAACCTCTTTAGGTCTTGGCCTCAGATTTCTGAATCTGTTTCATGATCATTTTTAATATAATAGGCAAGTAGATGATCAGCCTCCAGTGCTTTGACATATGCCGTCGACATTTGGGTCAAAGACATGTAGGTTTCCTCACGATGTTTCCTTCACCGTTCGAGCAAATGTTAAATGCGCACATAGAAAGAAAGTCCATTGGTGCACAACCGGGGATCGAACCTACGACCTCAGGCATGAGGGTCGCACGCTGAAGCCACTAGATCAACACTGCTCACTGCTTTATACATATAAACCCTTTTTAATTATGTATGACTCTTACTCTTGTTAGCACAAACGTTACTACGCATTATATATTATATTATCAATTGTGTCGAATGCTTATTGTGCTGTACATTGATAAGGAATTCTAATAACTATTTGAGCGTCAGAGCTCACTAAACGCCTTTAGAAGTCGTATTACACAAAATGTAACCTTGAAGTCGTGTTACGTAAATTTAAAACAACGACCAGTCACTTTTAGAGCGGCTTGATCCCTTGGCGTTGCATAGAGATGTGGGGTCTTTTTGTATCTATTTGTATCTGTTCTACCGCATTTAACACGGAGAGTGTACGGAGGAGCTGTTCGGATTAATACCGGTACCTAAGTTTCGTCATCGATCGTCGAGGCAGAGTACGAAATTCCACACATATCACCTCGACTTCTGTCGTTCGACAATTTTTTAGAGCCCTTTTTTCGCACTAGTGTTACCGAACCAATTCGACTTAGGGTCGTACAGGATCGTCGTACGTACCTAAAACCGCCCGGCAACGCACTTGGAAGCCTTCTGACAATGTGTGTGCATTGGCGAAACTACTGCCCGTAAGCCTCCTATACTAAAAAAAATTAAACCTGAAGTTTATTACGTTTAATAAATGCGAGTAGTTTGTTAAGAAGGGCGTAGATTTGAGGTCGCTGTCTAAACTACCTTACTCGACAACACCATTACGTAATTTTACTTTGACACTAATCTTCTGATACATAATATGAATAATTTAAAAGATTAACTTTTGTGAATAATCGAAATGACGCGTAGCAAAAGAGATTTATGTTAGTTTAGCTGTTCTCTCTGCAGACGGTGGCGATATATGTAGTTGATTATTTGGTGTAACTGTAAGATTCCGAGTCGTTAGTAGTAGACTTTAGAGGAGCTGAGTTTGACTCCGGTGTGTCTTAAACGACATGGATTTTGACATAGTGCAGTCGCCTCGATTTCCTCACGATGTTCACCTTTACCATGCATGCATTGCGAGTATTAAATGAGTACATATACTAACGAAATTACAAAGTATTACTTACTTTAATAATAATTTAATATAACAAGCGACTATATTTTGTATGCGACTGACTATACTTAGTCCGGTTTAGCATAGGCAAAGGTGATTCAAAAGCTTTGAAAAAATATTTTATCATCAATTAGTGGTTGGTGAAAAACGCAATAAATTTAGAGCAGTAGTTTTTGAGTTTCCCTTGTTTTTATATAATATAAAAGTTAGACATAGGGTAGACCGAGGCGAATCGGATCACAGGGCGAATCGGATCAAAATAAGAAATCGGTTGATAATTCAAATATCGCATTCACATAGAACGCACTTAACTGGCGTTTTGCGTCCCTCCCTTTACTCCGCACCTCCCGACATAAGCAGTATTTCGATCGCGCTTGTGAATCAGTAGCAACGCCGCTCTTCAGCGACTCGGTTATTTGTGTGTGTCGCAATTTGGCGCTCATCTAAGTTACGTACTTACGATTTCTTTGTGTCATATGACGGATTTGTGTTCAAACTCAACTATATTGGTTTATATTGTTAAGCAAGGTATGTATATTATAAAACCAATTCGCTTTTAAGTATAATCTTAGAGGTTAACGTCTAAAATATTTATTTCAAAAGTCTTAATTATGGGGCTAATCGGATCATATCTTTAGGGGCGAATTGGATCATACTTTTAAATTGATTTATTACATGTTTGAGGTTATTGATTCATATTTATTTCATTGTAGATGGTTCGCACGTACAAAAGAAAAACTGATGCCGGAGAATGGTCTCAAGAAAAAATGAACGAGGCTGTTAATAAAGTCCAGAACAAAAAGTTGACCATACGACAAGCAGCTAAGACTTTTGCAGTACCGTTCACGAGCTTACAGAGGAGAGTTACTCTATCCAGGGGTACTATTAAGCGTCGAGGTGGACAACCAGCTTTAGATGAGAATGCTGAAAAGAGGTTTGCTGACCGCCTATTGCACTTGGCAAGTCGTGGCTTCGGTATTACACCCAAAGCGGTACGTAAGTACGCGTTCGAATTTGCAGAACGACAAAACGTACAACACAAATTTGATAGAAGTGCTGGAATGGCTGGTCAGGACTGGTTTCATCGCTTCTTACAAAGAAATAAAAACATATCTATTCGGAAGCCGGAAGGTCTCTCAAGAGCAAGGATTAATGGTATGAAGGAGGAAAAAGTGACAGAATTCTTTAATACTTTGAAAACAGTAGTAGATAACAACAATTTAAGAGGAAGACCTGAATGTGTATACAATGTTGATGAAACGGGGATGCCGCTTAATAACCGCCCACCCAACATTATAGCCCAAAAAGGTGCTAGAGATGTTGTCAGCATGACCAGTGTTGAACGAGGTGAAAATGTAACAGTTCTAGCCTGTATGAATGCAGCAGGACAGTACATACCTCCATTTGTTCTATTCAAAGGTGTGCGTAAACGTGACGATTTTCTGTTAGGTATGCCACCGGGTACTGAAGTTGCCATGACAGAAAAGGGCTGGGTCACCGAAGAAGCGTTTAAGTTGTGGCTGCAACATTTCAATCGCTACCGGACCTCAGGAAAAGTAGTTCTAATTTTGGATGGACATGCATCACACACCAGCTATTCAGTGGTAGACTTGTGTGACTCTTTTGAAATTGAACTTTTACTTCTTCCTCCACACACATCACATGCCTTGCAACCACTCGATGTATCGTTTTTCAAACCGCTCAAAACCTATTATCACCAACAAGCTACAGCATGGCAACATTCACATCCGTATCAAGGAATCACAAAAGTCGCTTTTGGAGCACTTTTCCAACGGGCTTGGAATCAGGCTGCTTCTGTTGGGAATGCTACAAAAGGCTTCGAAAAGACTGGAATATTTCCACTAAACGCCAATGCAATACCTGACTACAAGTTAATCGGTGATATAGAGTCGGATATTGTAGAGTCCCAAGTCCAGTCCCCAAGTTCCCAACAAATGGAAGCCACAAATACACAACCACAAGCTGATACATTGTCATCTGCAAGTTCACGACAGTCTGATAAAGCCCAGTCTTCCACCTGTGCAGATCAAGACAGAAAGAAGATGAAGAATAAAGCAACGCCTGGGATAAAAATTAAGAGTTCATCAGCAAAACAGAGAGAGTGTCAAGTGCCCCAAGTCCAATCCACGAGTTCCCAACAGGTGCAGCCACAAGACCAATCCTCAAGTGCAGAACAAGTGCAGTCAAAAATAGAGGTCCAAGTCCAAGGCACAAATACAAAACCACTTGATGATATAGTGCCATCCACAAGCTCGCAACAATCTGACGAAGTCCAGCCTCACACCTGTGGAGAAGTAATTAAAGAAATTCTCCCATCACCTTTAAAGTCACCAATTGCTTCTAAGAGGATTCGTAAAGTTTCAAAACTGGTCTTGCATTTAACATCACCTCAGAATAAGACTACTCTTCTCGAAAAAGAAACAAAGAAGAAATTTAAGATAGAGAATAATGCCAAGGAAAATAAGAAAAAGGCTGTGGGCAAAGAAAATACTATGAAGAAGATGAAGAATGAAGCAAAGCCTGCGATAAAAATTAAGAGTTCATGTGCAAAACAGAGAGAGTGGCACTGCATTTACTGTTCCGAAATATTCGTTCATCCACCATCAGAGGATTGGATTCAGTGCAATGCTTGCGAAGAATGGTGCCACGAAAAATGTGCATATAGGGGGGGGGAGAAAGGGCCATATATATGTGATTTATGTGGCAATCATTAAAATTGATCTAATTATCAATTTTTTACTGTTTCCAAAGTTATAGTGTTAAGAAACCTTAAATTATGTTACATGTTGTGTACGATCCGATTCACCCCGCAAATGGGGGCGAATCGGATATTTTCCTTTTTTTAGTTTTTGATATCTAATTAATAGAATATATGGATGATTTAAGTTTTAAAATGTTTATTTAATAGCTAATTAGTACTTCTTGTGATTTTATCAATAAAAATAACATTATATAACACTTTAGTATGATTTGCTCAACCTCAAAGAAAAAGTGATCCGATTCGCCTCGGTCTACCCTATATATCGTATCAAATCAGCGGATTTGTAGGCATTATAAAGCTTATAACTTTATCATATAGCTCGCAGCGTTTTTAAGAAACATTTGTAACAAACAAATCCGACCACAACGAAAAAGACTTAATTTTTCGGTTTAATATATAACCTATGACACTGAATTATTATATTGGTTAAAAAAATTTCAAAATCATTTCCGTAGATTATCGTCTACGACCTCTAAATGTGATATAAAATAAGTCTAAATATATGATTAACAAATTTTCGGCTGACGACATGGGGAATGTCCACCGGGGTTTTCCCCAATACTAGTATCAGTATCAACTATTCAAAATACAACACGCAATGGCGTTTTATTTCAGTACTTAATTAATCAGTAGTGGTTTAGTGTAATTCTTTTGCCCGTTCGTAGCTTGTACATTGGAGTTCTATGTAAAAATAAATCACAAAGTTTAAAAAAAAAAACACTATTTTTTCGGCTATTAGGACGTCTATACTTTTAATTTAATAGCGATCCCTATTATAAGAACGAATGTGTTTCGCGATCCTTAGACGGCGCGGCGGACATTGACTACATAAAAAAATAAAGCATACACAACTCTACAACAACATATGTAGTTATAAATGACATATTGAGACAAACTAAAAAATTCACTAGGAACTGACAAAAATAATAGTTTTTTATTTACATATAATTATGTATTAAATTATTTAATTTATTTAGCAGTGTTGGCCTAGTGGCTTCAGCGTGCGACTCTCATACTTGAGGTCGTAGGTTCGATCCCCGGCTCGAACGGTGAAGGAAGACATCGTGAGGAAACCGACATTTCTTAAGACACAAAAAGTCGACGGCGTGTGTCAGGCACTGGAGGCTGATCACCTACTTGCCTTTTAGATTTCAAAATGATCATGAAACAGATTCAGAATTCTGAGGCCAAGACCTAAAGAGGTTGTAGCGCCACTGATTTATTTTTATTTTATTAAATTATTTAAATAACTCGACGTTTTACCAAAAAACGTGGCCAGCGAGATGTGGTAATATACACTTAAGCGTTGCAGAGGTAAAGCGTTCAGCGATTTTAATAATGATTACTATATTAAATACTACTACTGGTTATTAGGTTTGGCAAAAGAAAAAATTCTCTCTGAAATCTAATGTAAGTCTAATTTCCAATTCAAGGCGGAGGAACGATTACAGATATATTTAACGCAATATATACAAGCAAGTTACATATGATCAGTAAATGTAACCTTGCGATGGGAGACCTCATTCCAGTTAGACAGCAATAACTTCATTGAACAAGGTTTTTTAGGTAACATTGTCTCTTCACTGAGACATCATGGAATATTACGATCTTGACTAACTAAAGACTAATAAGTTATTTAAGTCTAACGTAAAGTGTCACAGTGTAACAGTCGCTGACAATGTCTACGGAGTCATTTTTATCACAATCTGTGTTAACTCAGACAGACCTTTCAACTATGTGCACTATCGTGAGACTGGCATGTAAAATCGATATTTGTTTATATTTTAACATGATGTACGGCATATCCGTAGAGGGGATTGAATCGTCGATGACCAGTCACTTTCAAAACTCTACATATTTTCACCACATTTACCACGAAGAGTATTCAGATATACAGATATATTTACATATACAGTAAAATCTCTTTATTCGCGGTGTATACGTTCCATAAATATGCCGCGAATACAGAAACCGTGAATACAGAATGGTAATTTATATGGGTTTATAGGGGATACGTTCCTAGGTGCCAAAATAAAAAACACAAATATATAACAAAATCAAATTTATTGATGTTATTGAACATTTTGATTATATAATCATTATCCTCAGACTTAGGCAATAGTTTGAAGAATTTTTTTTATTTTCTCTTGCTTGGTAGTTTTTAATAGCGCCTTCAATTCAGACTGATATTCAGCAGTCGCATTAGCAATTTGCCTCTTTATTAAGACTTCATTCCATAGATGGATCAATGTTCATAAAGAAATCGCAAAGCTCATTTGCCATTCTTAAACCAAAGTCAAAGTTTGAACTTGCACAGATTCTTCGTCATTTTTCGCAGTCAGAGCAGGCCACAGTTTTTTCCAGCATGACTTCAATGTGTGTGGTTTCAGTTCTTCCAATGTTTCTTTTATGTTTACGATGCATTTTGCTATGTCAAATTTCATCCAGCATTCCATAACATTCATATCATATTACACTCCATATTATCTATATGATATTGCGTTAAACACCTATTGGAATTTTGTATGAAATTTTTTGCCGCGAATAAAGAAATTGGGTTGCATTTTTTAATCCGCGAATAGGGAAAACGCGAATAAAGGAAGCGCGAATAGGGAGCTTTTACTGTATATACTATTGCATGTGTGTATGATTTTAACTCCTGATTTGTGTATTTCTAATGAATAAAATTCGAAGTTATGCTGATATCAAAAATTAAATTTTTACAATGCTGAGTCATGTAGGGTTTGTGCTAAAAAGTCGTTCGAAGCCAAAACGGGCATAGTCAACAAAATTTATAATATGATTTTATTAAAACCCATTTGGTATTCTATTCGTATTTAATTTCAACTAACACAAATATGTTGTACGGTCAGCAACTAGGTTTAGTTTTCTTTAATTTTAATTAGATTAAATAAACTAAATATAATATTTATTATCGTGATTCATGTGCACTTTTTCATTGTCTATATATAGACATGTATGTTTAATTCTTGCTTATACTTTGATATATATTTGAATAATTGCATTAAATTGTATATTTCCGTTGTAACAGTTTTATATCAAAATTGTATTTATACAATACAATTTTGATATTTTCTTCTAAGTCAAGAAATACATGCAATCTGAGTCCTGGCTCCTTTACGAAGCAATAAATCTTAACCATTGGACACGTAGATTCCCTCACGATGTTATATATATATATATATAGTCTGTAGCTATATTTTATTCAATATTTAATTTATAAGAACTCTTAATTGATAATAGAACAATCTATGTGGTGTTTAAACACTCGGTCTTAGGTTCTTACTCTGTAACGTCCAATGGCGACCCCGAACTTAAAAATGAGTTTTTGTTCCGATTCCAAGGTTGCGTCTGCGATACGGATACTGAGAAATGTCGGGATCGGTATCGCTATTGTTACAGAGTGGTAGATACTGCAGAACGAAATTTAACCCAAAAAATATTTATTTATTTCGTAATCTACAGCTAACATAAATTAATTATATGTATGCAACAGAAAACAATTGTACTAAAGATATAGCTAAAGAAATAATAAAAAACAAAAAGGTTAAAATTCTTATAAAAGTAAAAGATCTATAAAAATTATTAATTACTTTGGACTAAGTATATAGTATGTTGAAACAGTTCGTCTAACCGTACAGCGTTATTAAATGCCAGCCGTGTAGATTTCGCAAATTTAATAACATGAGTAATTCAGTTTCGAATGCAATTTATGTACGTCTGGCGATGGTTATTAAAATACTAAATTAATTGGCACAAGTGGTGAAGTTAAAAAAACTCATAAATACCTTACTCTCTATGGAAAGAGCTTTCCAATTTAAAGAAAAACAGTAGCTATACAACCTTTTAGGCATGTAGGTAGGCCTTTCTGTACCTGACAAACCTCGATTTTTGGGTATAACCTCACGATTTTATCCTTCACCGCGAGTGTTAAATGCGCACATACATTGGTGCATAGGCGGGGCTCGAACCTACGAGCTCGGGAACGAGACTTGCACACTGAGGCCACTGCACTTAAAATTGTTAATTTGTCTACTTTACATACTCTTTCATGTATGTATCATGTTATCATCGTGATACAATAGTTATGTATCACTATGATAACATGTAGTCTTGTATAAATTTCTTAAAAAAACGAACCGACTACAAAATCCACTAAAAGTATTAAATTACAATATTTCTTATTTCGCTTGATTGGTATTTAAATATAGAAAAACCTATATCGCCTATACGCCTAATTTTTTCCTTGACACATTCATAATCCATATTTACTAAAGACACATATTTACACACACTTTAAATTTTATACAATTTTTTAAGGCGTAAATGGTATAGGCTTACTCCATCTGGTTGGTCTTCTGAAATGTTTGCAGCATTAATACGAATTAATTTTTAGATTTTGGTGGAACGTCTGGCAAACGCATAGATCAAAAATAGGTCGCAGTGGTGCCAACTTCTCTCACTCATCGCGAGAATCATCGCTACATATGACCTCTTAGGGTGCCTCATACAAATAATAAAGCTCTAGATTGGGTTAATTAATATTTGAACGGTGACCAATCCAAAAAGCTGCTTGATGTGGCCGCGAAAAACGCTTAGTTGGCACCAGTGATAGGTCGCAATGTTGTGTTGTAATACATTGACTACGCCAAAGATATCGTGGTGACAACATTGTCTATTCATTGAAAATCTCTTAACAAACTTACGTATTACAAGTAGCAACTATTGAATAATGCGTCCTATTTCATCTTATCTCCAATCGATCTGACTTTACTCCAATCAACGACGTAGAAGGTAAGAGAAGAACTGGTAAGAAACTGCAAAATAAATTTTATGAAAAACAAGAAAATATTGGAAAATAGTATCGTTGAAGAGAGACAAATGGAACAATTTAAAGGGGGATCTTCACTCCGTCGGAGGTCGTGATTAGTATCGACACCTACAATCAATGCTATGACGTCATACTGAAACGCGCTAACGAAGTATTTCCTGCTAAGGATATATACAACTCCTCAACCGTAGTCACTGGAGCATTCAGGTTTAGAATCAAAAGTCATTCCTTTGGTTTGGAGGAAATTATTATTATATGATATTATTATCCTTCATTCAAATAATAGTTTTCTTCAGGCTAACTCAGCTATGGTATCTTTAATTGGAATTTACTCGCGGTATAAAGTGCACCCTGTAATCCATTACCCTCATGCTACGATGGGATAGAAGTCCGGAGAGTCAGAACAGCACCATTAAAATTCTTTAAAAATCGTTTATTTCTGTATGTTATTTCTCAGTACCACTTGGGCATTGAAGCCGAGACCCCTTGACATAAGTAATTCCTTTAATAGATTTTTTTTTATAAAAATTGTTCTATGCACAAAGACATAATTACAATACGATCTAGAGTAACTTACGACTAATAAGTAATTTATGTCTAATATTATTTAGTAATAAGGATATTAAACATAAGAAAGTGTCCAATAACACCAAACACAGTGTTAGTGTTTTCTACTTACACTATCTATTAAGTAGGGGTTCTGTTCTTGTGTAACATTTGCTTTTGACTTACCATTGTTTAACACTTAAGACTAACGTGCACTCAGACTAATTCGAATGGTTATATCCTTTTCAAAAGCAGTGTCGGCCTAGTGGCGTCAGCGTGCGACTCTCATCCCTGAACTCGTAGGTTCGATCCCCGGCTGTGCACCAATGGACTTTCTTTCTATGTGCGCATTTAACATTCGCTCGAACGGTGAAGGAAAACATCGTAAGGACACCGGCTTGCCTTAGACACTAGTCGACGGCGTGTGTCAGGCACAGGAGGGTGATGAGCTACTTGCCTACTAGATTGACAAATTATCATGAAACATATACAGAAATCGGTGGCCTAAAAAGGTTCTAACGCCACTGGTTTTTTTTTGTTCTTTTCAATCTTCTCACTAGGGCCGTGTTGTCAATGGGTGATAATAGAGGACATGATAAATTATTGTAATTAAAGATCGATTAGGTAGCCTGTCACAGACATAGTTTTTTTTTTTTAATTTTTTGCATTCGTCTGTCACTATGAATAGCAGAATGACTATTTAACAATCGGAACTACAAAATTTATTGAAATGTAAACAATTTAAAGAAAACAAATGATGACTTGAATTTTTCAACGTCATAGACAAGTATTGCTTCATACATTAATTTGTTCGCATTATTTTTTTTGTCATAATCGTTATCCACGTTAGTGATTTTAATAATCATGTTCTTTTCTCTCTTTTGATAAGGTTTAGTATCTGCATATCAAAATAAGGAACATTCATTGCCTTACTGCCTTCGCAATTACAGAAAAGAAAACTGTTTTTTTTTAGATTTCCGTGTAATTTTTCTTCCTCATAGTTGCAGGAATAAATAAAAAAACTCGAATTGGTTCAGCCCTCATCGAGTTTGGGCTTGGCAACATATCTTGCAATTCATTTTTTTTACATAGACTGAGTTCATTTTTTAATCTTTCCATTACTTAAAGTTGCCATTTTTCTTAAAACAATTATATTTATTATTGTTTTGAATGCTTTTATGTAATACAGCGTAAATAATTTTTCAATTTGTATGTTCCTAGAATTTTAATATGAATTTGGGAACAACGATATTCGTCTAATTTTTAGAACAATTTTGTTGAACTGTAAGGGACACCATTTAAAAGGGACCGTTTTGCCAGGCAAACAGTTATGTAGCTCCTAAAACTCGGCCAGCTTCGAGAATCTTATCTTTATTAGCCACGCGGAATGCACGAATTTGGCCGTTACGCAACCGTGCGGGGTCAACGACCGGGGGCCTCATGCGACATGCGAAAAAATCTATACCATGTATGAAATGTTTAAACTGTCGATTGCGTAAAAATTTATATGAATAAATATCTTACTTATATATATATGTATTATACATATTTTTATATGTAATTTTTCTCAAGTATTTTTTGTCAACTTGATGGAACTTAAGTTAATGAAACGTAATTTAAAATCACTAATTAACCTAAAGTATAAAAAACCGGATCGATATTATTTAAAGGAACTGGCGGACAACAGAACCCCAAGGTCCTTATTGAACTTACAACCTGGTGGCAAAAGTAAACCCGGCAGTTAGAGGCTGCGTCGGTGGGAAGGAGTTGTTTAGGACCTCGAAACAAAAGGTGTTCCAAGTTATACGCAAGAAGCACGAGATTTCGATAGCAAATAATACTTGCGAAGGCTACGGTCCACAAGGCGCTGTATAGCTATTGGCGATGATGATGATTTAATATCAATTTCAATTAAAATACATTTTTTTATTTATTTAAAAATGACAAAATTATAAAGTAGCTAATCATACAGAAGCCAGTCTCCACACAAAGGATATCCGTGGATGGGTGACTTCCGTGGCTCATATTTACGTGGAAGAATACATAAAACAATTAATGGTTTTTATATAAATCAAATATAAAATTATGGCTTTAAAAAATGATCATCTCTTTTTATTCGGAATGAATTAATAGTATATTTATTGGTCTGTTTTTTAACTGTGCGGTTTTATTTGCGTTAATTCGTTTGTTCAGTGATGCATAAGGCGAGATACGCTTCACGAGACAGACAGCCAACCTCCAGTTATGGAGGGGCAGTGAAAGAAGATATAATAATAACACTTTATTTATATCACAATATTTAAAACAGGATGACAAATAAAAGAAAACAAGGGATGTAAGTAGGCGGTCTTACTGGCAACCCAGATGTAAAAAATAAAAACATACTGTACATAAATAGACCAGTGCAGATAGCCTTTAAAATAAATAAAAAGTGAAAAAAATTACAGTAGGATGAAACCCATTAGAAAAGCAGGGGAATATGATCAAAATGAAAGGAAAAATAAATTACGGTCGATCTGAGGTCGGGAAGGGGTAGGGGGGGAGTTAAGGGTAAAAACGGTTTATCTCGATTTCCGGCAAAACTAAAAGTCCTATCGAAGAAAGTTAAATGGCAAAGTTGGAGGTAATAAAAAGATCTAAAACTTTTGTATTCACATATTTTTCACATAACATCAAAATTTATGTGAAAAATTCAAAAAACCAAGTTTTTGGTTTTTTATTTTTATCTTTAACAAAAATAATTTTTTTTTAACGAAATTTGGTGAAAACTTACCTTTCTATGTCCCAAATACACTATAATTTATTTGATTAAAAATATTTATTTGTTCACCTTATTTTGAATTAATATCGAAAAAACACCCTAATTTTCAATCGAAAATTCTGACGTCAAAATTTCAGCTTTTTTCAAAAAGTTGGTGTGCTTTCAGTTCGTTAAAATCTCTACTTTCCTATGGTAAGAAAATATATATATATTACCATAGTAAATCTTCTCAGAAAATGCAAAAAACCGTATGCAGTAACGCCCAGTCCCGTCATCCCCATCCCTACTTCTCTATGAATCTTCTTTAAATTATAATCAGATGCCTATTTATTACTATTTTAAGATAACTTATATATACCTGAGTGACCTAAAAAAAAAATTTAGCCTTTAGATGGGCTAAAATTTTCGTATTTCATAGAGAAGTAAGGAAGGGGATGACAGATCTGGGCGTTACTGCATACGATTTTTTGCGTTTTCTGAGGAGATTTACTATGGTAATACATATATATTTTTTTACCATAGGAAAGTAGAGATTTCAACGAACTGAAAGCACACCAACTTTTTGAAAAAAGCTGAAATTTTGACGTCAGAATTTTCGATTGAAAATTAGGGTGTTTTTTCGATATTAATTCAAAATAAGGTGAACAAATAAATATTTTTAATCAAATAAATTACAGTGTATTTGGGACATAGAAAGGTAAGTTTTCACCAAATTTCGTTAAAAAAAAAATATTTTTGTAAAAGATAAATATTAAAAACAAAAACTTGTTTTTTTGAATTTTGCACATAAATTTTGAGGTTATGTGAAAAATGTGTGAATACAAAAGTTTTAGATCTTTTTATTACCTACAACTTTGCCATTTAGTTTTCTTCGATAGGACTTTTAGTTTTGCCGGAAATCGAGATAAACCGTTTTTACCCTTTAAACCTCCTCCCCCTGCCCCTTCCCGACCTCAGATCGACCGTAATTTATTTTTCCTTTCATTTTAATCATATTCCCCTGCTTTTCTAATGGGTTTCATCCTACTGTAATTTTTTTAGGTTTCAAAAATTATCGGCACTGGTCTAAAACTGAATATAAAATTTATATTTAGTTTATTTAATTAACTTAATGTGTAATACATGCATTATTGTGTCTACACATTTAATTATTTATTTAAAAAAAGCAGTGTTGGCCTACTGGCTTCAGGGTACCACTCTGATCCCGGAAGTCGTAGCCATAGTCTAGCACTCGCTCGGACATTGTACATTGTTCTGATGGATAAAAAAAGCATGTCTCAAATAAAAAAATGAAACAGATATGAAATCTGAAGGTTACTACTTAGAGGTGGTACCCTACCCTACCCTACCTACCTAACCACTTTGTTTTTTTTAATATTTACTAAAGTGTCTATGCCTGTGAAGAATCATATGATGGAGTCGGCGTCTTTTGTGACCTGTCAAAGGCCTTTGACTGTGTTCATCTGATATACGGGTTGGAAAGCTTCAATACTTTGGCGTTGATGGCAAAGCTTAAACCTTCCAGCCTGATGAATTCATATTAAAAGGGAAGGATCCAAAGAGTGAATGTCAATAGAGTCACCTTTCCGGGTTCGCAGGTGTCAATCGGCGTCCCCATGGCTCGATTCTCGGGTCTTTCTTATTTCTTATTTACATAAACGACATCTCATTCTTTGTCAACGGAGTTCATGAGATGGTACTGTTTGCTGATGACACTTCACTTCTATTCAAAGTTAATAGGAATAACGTATTATTCGACGATGTAAACAATTCTATCTCTCGTATAGTTAACAATAGATATTAATAAAAAACTATAAATACTATAAATTTAGATAATAAAATAATATAAATATAGATACAAAACTTAGCGATTAAAAACAGTGGCGGAGAGTTTCTTGCCAGTTGTTCTTGCCCGCTCTACACCCTTGCCTTGCGAACTAGTACTAAATGTAAATTTAGAATTAATTTAACATTTATTCTGTTGACGTTCATAAGTGTACTTGGTTACCTTTATGAATACAGTTGTTTTGAGTTGGAGTTTGAATAGTAATAAACGCTTGGAGTTTTGCAAATCTGGCAAGAAATTTGAAACTATTGACTCCCGCAGTTCACACAGTATTTAAATAAAGTGTTATTAAGAGTTATCTGTACAAACATAGCTTTTAAAGGCGTTATGGAGTAAACTTTATAAAAAATACATTTTACACTTAGCATGTCGCCTTAAAAGGTCACAGATTAGTCGAATCGACGATGACGTAGCTAGTACATGTCTTCGCCTGTCTAATACTGTCTTGGAGTTTAATTACGTCATAGGCTTTAATCGAAATATAATATATGTGTCAATTAATCAGAATTGTGAATAACACGTAAAAAATGCTTGTGTCCTTGTTGGTACAGGGGGCATGGTACGTCTTTCCTAGAGAACGGCTTTGGCCAGTTCTTGAAATATATTTATTTATTAAAGTCATATATATCGCCACGTCATATATATAATGCATTTTTTACAGTATATTTTACAAGCTGTTTATTCTCAAATACATGAAAATTATGGTGAACATAAATAAAAAATTAATTAAAATATTGCCTTTCCAATTTTAGTGTTTACTAGTAATTTCTTGCTTAACAATGCGGATTAAGTATCAGATTGGCACTTAACAATGTTTCTTTTTAAAGCATTGTTAAAATTATGAAAATTAAATTTGAATTTCTAGAACAGTGTTAGCCTAGTGGCTACAGCGTGCTAGTCTCATCGCTGGGTTCGAATGTTTCATCCCCGGCTGTGCAGCAATGGACTGTATTGATTTGTGCGCATTTAACACTCGCTCGAACGATGAATGAAAACATCGCGAAAAATAACAATTTATTTAGATACTATTACGATTTTTAAAATCCTGTCAGACAGCGCAGTCTAAAAATTTCTCAGTGCATGCATGTCGTGTCTGCCTTAAGTAGGAAAAATTACCCCCACTTCTATAAATATAACAAATTCGGCGAAAAGTCTTTGATTTCGATAATGTATTGATAAGATTTTATTAATACGATAAAATTTCGATGAGTTAATGTAATTTGTGATTACTCGGAGGTGACCGTCAACACCAATTCGAGGAAATTTTTTAAAACTATTAAGATTATATGTTTACACTTTATTGCACAATATAATAAAGATTTACAAAGTATATTAGTAAACTATGACATTGAATCTTATACATATTAAGCGCTTCAGACAAACCTAATAATAGAAAACAGATATAATATTGTGACGACACAAATTTCTTTTTATATTGCCATAATAATTGTATAGTGGAAAAGTGCGAAACTTACTACGCTGCCTTTTGCGATGCACGAAGTGTCTTGGCCTTCGAAATGGGAAACTTCCAGCGCTCTCTGTCCTTCACCGTAAATCTAAAAATAAACTGAAAAAAGCAAATGTAAAAAAATACATTATGTATTAGCGACACCGTATTCGAGGGCATATGTGTCTTATTTTAAGATGGCATGTCCCATACCTGAATGGTTTTTATTTTATGTAATATTATATAAAAAATTGTCTACTATTCCTCATATTTTTTCTAATACAATTTATTTATTTAAAAAAGATTTGCCTAGGGGCATGACAGTTGAACAGCTTGCTAGTTAGTGGACTGTGGAAAGTGTGTTTAAAATTTATATGTATTAAATGTCAGGAGTATCTGAATAGTATATGTAATGTATGTATGAGCAAGCTGTACTAGATGACTAAATATATGAGAGGATGAGACGTAAGAAGCACGTAACTAGTGAATATATAAATAAGTACGGGATGTCTGCACCAAGAGACCTAAGGTAACAGACGGAGCCCTACGGGTAGGATCAAAGGTTCGAGGTTGTGGGATTATCTCAAAGCTACCGGGCAGGCTCACCACGATAATTAAGGACTTCGCCACTTTGAGAGGAAGCGAGAAATGAACAAGACAGCAATATTAAAATCTGATTTATTGTTATAAAACAATACCTTAAATACTAATTACACCTATTCACACATACATGGTATTTTTTTAGTGAGCTGTTGATGTATCGCACAACCTCAGCTATTATTATTTGGAACACATATGAGCAGTGTCAGCAGCTGATCAATATTTAAATAAAATATAATTAAAATTGCTCTTCAGCTGTTAATATTTAGCACACACCGGATCCATGTCAGCAGTTCGTTCATGTTCAAATGATGAAATCTGAACAACAGTAAAACTTTACTCTACAAACACACAATAAAAACTAATTGTACACGGCAAACTAACAGAATTTTTACAAAGTATATATGTGACTTATAAGCCAGAGATATAAACCATAAGTTTATGCAAAATTTCGGAAAAGTTTGCTCTGCGAAACTGGGTAAGAGGTTCCCTTGCACCTTGACCCCTTGGTCATTTTCAGTTTTTTTCTTTATAAACAGGCAGGGCCGTGAATTGCACCACCTCAGGGTTGGAAGTTGCTCGGACCGCAAGGCACTGAACGGCTTGAATAATAAACTTGGAGTATCTATTCTATAAAAAATTCACTACAATGAGCTCAGGGTTACGATTGCCTAACTCACGTTGCGAAGTTCCCACGGAGGGAATTGCGTTATTGTATCCACTTGACTGGCGTATTTTTTACATAATAGATCGATAGGCAGACTTAATAACTAAATATGCACAGGCGCTAATTAAAGATTTAAGTTGCTTGCCCGTATCTGCTAATAGGTCACTCTCTTGTCTTCCTCTGTCATGTCCTTCGCCGCCGTTAAACTTATCGAACATTTGGCGACACCAGTCCATGCGAAGATGTTTCTGGTCGTCAGTATGGGGAATCCATCTGGTACAATGCTTCCTGACGCCTAAATGTTCGTGTAATATTTTTTGAACTTGACTCATAGCAATGCTTAGGCTTGCCCGTATCTGCTAATAGGTCACTCTCTTGTCTTCCTCTATCATTCTTCGCACATCACTGATGTTATCTTCAGTAGTCGTCGTTAAAGGACGTCCCTCACGCGGACCTCATCATTGAGATTGCTACGTCCACGCTTTAACTCGTTAAAGCAATTGTAAATAGTGGCTCGAGATAAGGCTTCATTAAGAAATGCTAATCGCAGCTTATCATAGCTTTGTTGTTGAGTAAGCCCACAACGAAAGTCATAATAAATCATTGACCGAAAATTTTCTCGCGTTCGGTTCATTTTCACGTGTAACAAGAGTTTTAGATTTGCCGCCAATTCACAAAAACAAATGGCTAGCTGCAAACATGGCAAATGAATGCAATATACTACATTAGGTTACCAAATATTTCTAAAATTGGAATTCTAAAAAAGTTTTCATTAGCAATGATTCTAACTGGCCAGTTCTAAATTTCTTTTTCAGTGTTACCCACGTACACAGGGAACAATTTTTTTTTAATTTTCAACATTTGTTTTAATTTTCTATTTAGCAATTTTTAAATATTAGTATTACTATAAAGTAATAATATTAAGATGGTATTATACGCACATCAAATTTCATTTAACAATTTTTTCATTAAAGTAAGGAGCGCTTCTAGACGGGTAACTCATCTTGTTTATCCAAATTATAGAAACACTTGCGAACCGGCTTGCAAGACCTGTAAACCTTGAATAATTACATACCTAAACATTCCTCATGAATCATATGAATCATCATGAATCTAGATATTGGTGCCAAATAAGTTCCGTGCAGTAGTTTTTCGAGTATCCCTAGTTTTTACATTTTACATATGTCTAATATCTATTTTGTAGGCATTATCAAGACCTACAACTTTTCTCTAGAACTTATATATCTCTCATCCTTAAATCAGCGTTCGTGAGACTGTAGTAATGGTGAAAGAGTTTTCAAATCGGTCCAATTTTTGGAGGCTATTCAAAACAAGCAATTAATAGAGACCCCCACAGCCGGTGTTCTACGACCTCAGACACGAGAGTCGCACGATGCCACTAGGCCAACACTGCTCAACCTATTTCAATAATATCATATATCGTATATCTGCTAAAAACGCTCACTAATAATCTTTAAATAATATATATATTATTTACTATATATATATTGATTCCAATGTAACATCAACAACACACATGTAACAAAAAGTTGTTTTTGTCCACAGGAACATCACCTCCAGCGAGCGATATCAGGAACTGGTCTAATAATTCCAACGCCAGAAGTATGTCAGGCGGATGTCGAGTTCTACGAGCGATGCTATCCCTCAGATTACAAGATGCCAAAACAACATATACATATGCAACGTAAGTCGAAGCCTTTATTTAAATACTAGCTGACCCGGCGAACTTCGTACCGCCTAACAGTCAATGAATGTCGTGTTACTTTTTAGCTGAACTAATTTAGGCTTTGATGAACGTAAAACAATGATACAAAATAATATATTTATAGAAACAAAAAAGTATTTTATTATGATGAATGATGATGAAAACATACATACAGAATGAGAATAAAAATAAAAAATAATAAAAAATAATAATTAAATACTTCAAACTCATGTCAGAAAAAAATGATTGAAAACTATGTTGTGCAGATTGGGGAAAAAAAAACTCGGATGAATTCATTAATAGGACTTTCATTCAAGCACTTTGTGGTAAACGACATTCTTTGTTTTTTGGTCAGGCGCAAGAACAAATAAAGCGGATGGTTTGCCGACACGTGACCATGCCACGTACAATTGACTATGAAGCCTATGATCGACGGGCGAGTAAGACCGTGGTTTTAAATACCGACGAACTTGGCTCGCGGCTCGTTGGTGCTGATCGATTAGCAAGCAAAATAGTCGCAAACATGTCTTGTTCCGATTCTGAAGCCTTCTGTTATCTCGCCATGGGATAAATAAATTTTATGTTTTTTTTTTTATTTTTATTATTTTAATTTTTAATGATTTTTTTCTTAATATCGGTTATATCCGAGTTTGGTTCATATTTTTATATTTTAGATATTTTTTGCAATATCCACGAGTTTGTTATATGCCTATTTACTATAGCCTATTTGCTTTATTTTTATACTCGCTTGATTTAGTTTGCCATAAACAGGGACAGTCTCGAAAGGCATTTATAAATTGTATTATAAAATCGTGGCTGCAAGGACGTAGATCCATTATTGTGACACGGACTGAGCACGCACGCGAAGTTTTTAGTAGGTAGGTACTAGGTACACAGCTCTTCTGGCGCACATCCGTCCTCTAGCGCTGTCACCGAAAAGTGACGGCTCGGCTCGCCGGCCGTGATCGACACGCGGTTTTGCATGGCGAGCCGAGTAAAAAATATAACACGACGACGAGCCGCGAGCCAGGCTCGGCGGTATTTAAAACCGTGGTTTTGCAATGATACACCGGCGAGCTTTACCGACGAGCCATAAAACCGCGGTCTTACTCGTCCGTCGATCAGGCCCTTGAGAAAAACATGCATTCGAAAATTAATGTCTAAATCAAACAAATATAACAGTACCTGAACTTTGTAGACATTTTACAACAAAATAATTTCTGAACGCACACATGATGTCTTCAGAAAAAAATAAAGTTGTGGCTTAAAGGTCTCAGCAACCAGGCCAAAAGCTCCAAAAAAGAAAATAGTTGTTACACTATTTGACAGGATTGGATAACAAATGTTTGACATGTAATAAACAAATCAGCATTTATTGAAATGATTAAGTATTTATTACACATATCGAGTTTTCATTGCTTTTAAGATGTATTCTGCTATTCTGGACGGAAACAAATCCAACAAATCAAAAACCATGGCAATCGGTCCAGCCGTTCTCGAGTTACAAGTGTTGTAACAAACACGACTTTCTTTTATATATATAGATTTATTTATTTTAATTTGAGGGGAGAGTTTATCGTATCGACAGGTGAACATTAAATGTTTGACAGTTAGGAAAAACCCATGAATATTTTGTATTTGTATTTTTTTTATAAATTTCCAATGTTTTAATAATTCTGCTATTCGGTACAAGTAAAAGAAAACTACGAAGATCGATCCAGTCGTTCTCGAGTAAAATAAATCTTGATGGTTTAGAGTTTAGTGTAATGTAAATTTAGAAGCATTCATTTGTTTTACTGGCTTTTTAAAGTATTCAGATCCCAGTATTAATACATTTTAATTTCATTTTATAAGACACTTGTATAACAATTTCACCACTCCATGTGAACAATGTAATAATAATAATAAAGCCCATTTATTTCCCATTTTAACAATGGAGAGTTTCGATTTGTTATATTACATTTTTTTATTACTATCCTAATATCCTAACTTCCTTCAGTACCATTGATCGAAACACCTTCACGGGTATAGGACTTCTCCAGCCTTTTCACAATATCTCTATCCATGGCTTTCTTTCACCATTAGTTTCTTGCTAACGTTTCTATATCTTCTGTCTACATTTTTAGGGTGCCCTATTCTCCTTCTTCCCCTTGGTCATTTCCATATAGTTGACGTTTTATCTGTGCATCTTGCTTTATGCCCCGACCATTGGCATTTTGTCCTCTGTTAGCGCTGTGCATTGCTCTAATTCATAATTGCGTAACACTTTTATTGATAGACAACAATTATTACTTTATGTCCAAATGTTAGTGTGTTGTCAGGCGCGAGTATATTGCGCCGCGCAATTATATGTTCCAATACTGCTTCCAGTAATTTTATTATCTGTAAGATCATTCTAATTTCGATTATTCATATCTATAAGAAATATTATTATGAATAACATAATATTGTATTAAAATAGCTTCTGATGTAATTTGGAGTCTAATTTTTTCTCCCTTAAAAAAGAATCTTCGGCAATGGTTTAGTCAAAGTACCAAGTTATGGTTTAGAAGCGCGGCATTAAATTATCCATGATGATCGCCAACCTTCTATATGGTAATAGAAAAAAAACAAAAATGTATCTCTTTCTTAAATTCTATTCTGATGTGACCCAGAATGTCTTATTAATATTTAAAATAATTTAAGTAGACATATTGTTGAAAACATTGTACCTTACAAAGCTAAGGGAAAATATGTCAATTATACTGACGTATTTACGAGTTATGGAAAAATAATTACCGATAAATAAGGTAATTTAAAGTAGCTTAAGTTGTTTTTTATTTACGCTATGTAAAAAATATTTACAACATAACAAAAAGGGTGCGTGTACTTATTTACGCGCGTAAGAAGTTATACTTCTTTGGCATTATTAAAAATAGTTTTTGATTGCATGCAAATAATTAATTACAATTAAATAATCAAAACTGGAAAAGGAGTCATTATAGTAAATAAAGTTCAGTTTACATTTGAAAAATTAAATAAATAAATATTTATTAATATTATATTTATTACTATTTTCTAATATTAATTAGTATTGATTTAAATATTCAATTTAAATCACTTCTGATTATAATTCAGACGCACATATAAAATTCGCACTTGTTTAATGAAAACACGTGTTTTAAATGTAGAAACTCAAAGCATGTGGATAAATATTATAAATATAAATACATAGTGAACAGAGGCGGCGTGCGTGCTTAACATGCGCCACTAACAGTGCCTTTTAAGAATTGGTGTTTGTCTTTTCTTGAAGAACCCTGTACAGCCAAATATGTGAAATGTAATAAAAGTAAAAAAATATATTCTAGAAAAAAATCTTGCTACTATATATAATACTATCTTACATATAAGCGGCAGTAAAACAGGCATCTCCTGGCGTGCCTTCCAATAAGCCACATCTCACTTAACATCAGGAATGTGGCCAAACATATAAAAAATTGTCAATAAAGGCTTATTTTACTTATTTAATTTTATTAATATTAGAAGCATACATCTTTCAAGTTTTCAACCCATATCCGTGCGAATCACTAACCGCATAAAAAAATGTCACTTGACCGGTCCTATGACTCATGATAGAGCCTCCGTCATCCCTGACTAATTACTATATGAATAAGTGGAAATATACTAGACATTATTGGAAAATTCGCAACTTATTTAAAGACAAAAGTAAAATTGTGTGTACATTACCAACTCAAATTGCGGCAACGCACACAACAAACATGAAGACTTGAAGGCTCGTTTGCTCCCAATACTATAAAAAAAGCCCTTCAAACCTTTGATACAAAACAAGTGTTTGCTTACAGTATATAAAAGATAAACAATAAATATACTGCCTTAAACTAGTAAAAAAATGTATAACTACATATTTAAAATGTAAGAATATACGAGTCTGAGCAGTGTCGGCCTAGTAGCTACGACCTCATGAGTCCCCCAGGTCGTAGAACCCCGGCTGTGCTATGGACTTTAGTGCGCATTTAACACTCGTTCGTATAGTAAAGGAAAACATCGTAATACCGGCATTAGACCCAAAACTCGACGTTGTCAAAGGCACAGAGCCTTTTTATGGGATAGGAGGCTAGCAGGTTGGTCGCTTAAGGTTTGGTGTTTACTCCCGCTCATGGATTGTTTACCTCGGAAGCGTCGTGTCTGAAACTGGAGGTACTGAAGAGGACATCACTTCACGCATTGCCAAGGCCCGAGCAACCTTTGCACAACTTCGGCCTGTATGGCAGTCACGGATGTTGACCCGTCGAATCAAGTTTAAAATATTCGGATCCAACGTCAAGTCTGTGCTGCTCTATGGGTGTGAAACGTGGAAGGTCACCAAAGACATCTCGCACCGACTCCAAGTCTTCGTCAACCGCTGTCTTCGCCGTATTCTGGGCATCTACTGGCCTGAAAAAAATCTCTAACGAGCAACTTTGGGAGCGCTGCCGAGAAACCCTATGCTATTTAATTGTAATAATTAGAATTAAATAATCAAAGACTGGAAAAGGAGTCATTATAGTCAATAATTAAAACTCCTTTATTTGTTTAAACGGTAAATGACAAATGTCATTATGATCAATCAAAATTCTTGGCATACGCATATTCTATTTCTTTTTACTTGTAGATTGTCTAATTCCTATCTCGCTCGCGCACGCTATAATCACACTCCCAATTTTGTGTCACAGGTGCGCGCGCATCGTAAAATTTCACTCTCATAAATTTTTCATAACGCGCCTAAAGAAGTATAACTTCAATAATAAATGTTCACCAGAACGATATAGAAATCTTAGGCATAAAGAACTTTGAGGTTTTTTTATACGTTTTATACCGACAATTTGCAATTAGAGGTAAAATGCAATTTTTCTTCTATTTTCAGCGCTTTGGGAGGAGCAAGAAACGCCGGAGTACGACATCGACTCAGAAGACGATCGATGGTTGAAGCAGCAAAGGCACCCCGAGTTGACAGGTGAGATGACTCAAAAGGCGTAATTAATACAGCTGTCAGACGACATCTATGTTAGAAGTCTATTATAGGTACTTGCCTATTAAGAGAAATCACGAAACAGTAATCATAGTACCTAATATGTTGTTGGGTTAAAAAGGTTAAATATCTTGGTGTAGTTGGTTTAAAATGCCAGAATGTCTGATATAGATGAATCTGATTTGCATTATTAACAGCATGCCGCCCTCAATTCATAATTTAGTAGGGATACGCGATCGTTTCATATTATTTCCATTGATTTAATATCGAGACGTAGAGCCATCTCTGGCGCCCCTTATTTTAAAACCAGTAAGTGTAATGAAACGTTTTTAACAGCTTTGGAGTCGGTTTCCAGTGTTGGTCTTTAGGAGATACGACCTCGCAACTATTTACAAAGAAAGAAAAACCTTTATTATACATAATAAAAAAGTTAGAAAAGAAAGTCCACTAACACACACACCATGATTCCCTGTGTCGTGGACAGATAGAACTCAACATTTATAAAATAAACGTCCTGCGGCTGCAGTACTTTCCTTGGCATTTCTATAGACTCGTTTGTCCCCCAGTCTGTGCGGAAAGAGAACTAATCTCAGCCAAGTCGAGCATGAACTGTGCCATCCTATTCTCGAAATAGTTCAGGCCATTTTAGACCCCTATAGTAGTATAGTATAAGCTGTGGATGAAATTAGAAGCGTGAGCCTGACTGCCAAGTCAATCTATTTATTTAAAACATAACATTTTAATAATAATATGGTCACAATAGATTTTGTTAGGTTAGCTAATTACGTAATAACTTGAGACAGAAGATCCCTTAAGTAGCGAATGAATGACCCACTTGGTATTATCTCAAAACTTTTTACTGTAGAAGAACTGAGTTGCGAGACTTGTTTTTTTTTTAGTGTTAGCAACATAAAAAAAGATGACTTAGTCCTGCAGCGACCTCAAGATCCACGAGGGTTAATTTTCCGCTCAGATTTTATCGACTTGTAATCGGCGCCCGTACTCTGTAACTTCCAATTTATATTTAATTGCGTTATTATTAGAATCAACCATTGATTTGTAGTGAAGGATCAATACATATGTTTCGTTTTTTATTCAAGTAATACATGGATAAAATCAAATCTACGATGAGTTATTTTGTTTTACAAGGTTTTAAAAGAAATTGTGTTAATATTAATTAATTTTGTATTTCTAGAATTGAAATTCGAACAAATGATGGACACGCTGGAAAAGAGTTCCGGTCAGACTGTGGTGACGCTCAACGAGGCGAAGTTATTGCTGGAGAGGCAAGATGACCTCGTCATTGCCGTGTATGACTATTGGTTGAATAAACGGTTGACTACGGTGAGTAGAGATAAGTGGAGATATGGATGGAGGAGTCAGAGAAAGACAGGTGATGGAAGATAGAGTAGGGGTGAAATTCAGAAACGGAGCTTAGGACGAATTAAGTAACTACTTTTGCGTTCGAGCGGCTAGATCTCTTGGCGTTGCATAGATATGTGGGGTCACTCTGCATCTAATACCGCATTTACCACGAAGAGTGTTCCGAGGTGTTGTCCCTTATTCCTGCATCCAAAGAAACTAGGTGCCCACTGAAATATTTCCAAACCAATTCGACTTAGAAACCTTCAAGAAAAGAGCGAACCAATCCTTAAAGGCCGGCAACGCACTCGCGAGACCTCTGGCATTAAGAGTGTCGATGGGTATGGTATATATAAAAAACTAGGAATCCCGTATAGAAGGGACAAGTTAAAAGTTCCCGTAAGCCTAGTGAATGTCATGAAAGTAGATAAAGCGAGAGAGGTACCGTGAGCAAGTGGAAATCCGTGGTCTCTGCCTATCCCTTCGGGATAAGAATGTAGAAAAGAGATTTAATTATTCATTAAATCCGGTAATAATATCTTTATTTATTTTATATTAGTATTAAAATCTTAAATTGAAGTAAGAACAATGTAGTCATTTTATTTTGATAAAATTACAAAAACTGTATTATTTCAATAGAAACCATAAATATATATAGGTGACCATTTCCCGTCGGTCTCCTCTAAATCTTTACCTTCAGAAGCAAGAACTCACATACTCACTTTAAGAACTGGTAAAACAAAGGGTTTTTATTTAGCCCAAAAAGCGAAGTTTATTTCGACGTGAATTTTTTTGTGTATATTCAAGCAAAGCTGCTGTTCGTGTCGTTAATATTTTTTATTTTGATGTAACAGGGGCCAAACTGGCAGGAGGCTCACCTGATGCTTAGTGATACCGCCGCCCATAGACACTCTCAATGTCAGAGGGCTCGCAAGTCTAATCAAGTATGATCTCGATACTCCATACATAATTATCGTTTAATACATACAATTAACTCTTTTGATACAAAACTAACCGCTAGTGATCTACTTACTAGAAATTACCTGTCTGGGCTATAGAATTTGGGATTCTGAAAAACTCTCCCATATTATTTGAAAATCCTTATAAAAACTTAATACATTAAACAATTGTAATAATAATGTTTTCAAAAAACCCTAAGAACAATTTGTTTTGACAGCAACATCCATTGATACTATCGGTGAGGACAGAGAGTCGGCCTGGTCAATCTGCGAACAACCCATACTTGGCTTTTAGAAGGCGAACAGAGAAAATGCAGACTAGGAAAAATAGGTATGTGTAATTGAATAAGATTGGCATGTCAAATATACCACTATAAAAGAATTGAAAGAATAAAATTTATGAATAATCATTATATTTATATTTAAATTAATTTTCTACAACTACCCTTGTATTCCTAAAATTAATAAGTACTTAATTTTATTAAATTTTCTACTACTCTAATTGATTTAGTAATAATATTAAAATAAGACATATTAAACAACAGGAAAATAGCTATAATAGAGTATAGTATTGTATAGTAGTATTTTTATTATTGAAGCCTATGGCAAGTGGTGTCATAAATAAGTAACAGATTTTGTGATTGATGTGATTTTAATAATTCAGGAAAAACGACGAAAGCTCGTACGAGAAGATGTTGAAGTTGCGCAGAGAGCTCGCCACGGCCCTAAGTCTCCTGGAAATGGTCGCTCGGAGAGAGAGAGTCAAGAGGGAAATGGTCAAATTGACGGCCTTGTTGGCGGAGAAACGCTACGACGCCAAGGACTTTACCAATCAACTGCCAGAACCGATTGTCAGGTATGTTACTTTTTGTTCATCATGGTATAAGAGTCGTGATAGAGCAGTGTTTAGTCTATCTCATCCCTGAGGTCGTAGGTTCGATCCCCGGCCTTGCATTAATGTTATGTTTATATGCGCATTTAACATTCGCTCGTACGAAGGAAACCCTCGTGAGGAAACCGGCTTGCCTTAGCCCCAAAAAGTGGACGGAGTGTGTGAGGCACAGGAGGCCGATCTACTTGTCTATTAGAATACAAATCTCCATAAAACAAATGCAGAAATCGGAGGCACAGACCTAAAAAGGTCAACGCCACTGATTTATTTATTTTATTTTATTAATATTTCATTATTTTCAGGCCACTTTTAGCAACAGTGCCCTTGGCGAGCATTCGTCGTGAATTCGTGTATCCACCCAGACCACCCTCAACTCCTATTTCACTGGACACCCACCACAGTAGACAGGTATATACATTCAATTGGATAACTATTAAATATAACCTCCTTGTTTAAAAGGGTTTAAATTATTCGTTTAAAGCCTGTAACATAATTACAGCGTAAACACAATGTTATAGAGACGATTTTTGCAAATACCCTCAAAAAGCAATTGTTTTAAGTATGTTTGCAAATAAATGGGAAAATATTTTTAACAATTTAAGGTTTGAATGTTCTATAGCGGGTACATTCATAAAAGTTTATATTTATTTCTAACTAATATATGAGAAATACAATATTATTTTATTAAATAGTCTTAACTAACAAGCCTTTGGCAATAAAGGTAGTTAGTAGAGCGCCTGGGGGTTCACCTCAGATTAGAGTTACAGTTAATGAATTAATATGATCAATGTGGGATATTGTTTTTTGAACTAGAAAGTGCAATGTTTACCCTATTTTTTTTTGTGCACTCCATTGTTTCATTGTTTAAACAAATTGAAAACTTTATGATTGACCATATATTTTCACTTTAAACAGTTTTTTAAAATTTTTATATTAAATCTTACCAGAGTAGACATATAGGAACATTTTTCAAAGATACCTGTGTATAAGAATAGCAGTAGGGATCTCGAACAGGTAGAAAAACGTGGAGGGGAGAGCTGCTATGTACAATGGAATTTATCGCCCAGTTTAGTTGCAAGTAACACGTGTTTAATATTATATATCAATATTGTGCTTTTATAACAGTGAAAATTTGGTTTTTAGTGAAAAATTGTATATTTTTGAATGGAAGGTGTATTAAAGACGTTTTTATATTGAACTATTACAAATTATTTTGTATTGCTTAATTTGGTAAGCGATTAGATTGACACATCGATCATATTAATTCATTCACTGTAACTCTAATCCGAGGTTTTACGGTTTTGAATGCTCCAGGCACTCTACTAAGTTGTTGAAATGACGATTGGTTAAATACCTTACTGTGAGATGCTTTGAACACAATGTGTGACTATAATATATTTATATGTGGAATTTGTTTTAATTATGTACACATATATTTTAAATATATACATAATATTGAGATGGTAGATCAGTACATTTTTCTTAAGTGTTTTTCAAATTGGTTAGTTAAAAACAATATTTGCTATAGGCGACTTTATTTAATATATTCTGATTGTTAAACATAGTTTAAATATATAATTACGGAACGTGTCTGAAAGAAATGTTTTGTGAAAAAGGAAATTTTCATGAAAAATACAAAATTTTCAGCGCGAAAAACGTCCGTACAAGAGACGGAAACACAGACACCACACGCCCGGTACCGTGCAAGGAGTGCGAGGTAATTATTGCATATTGGGGCATGGGGGCGGACATTTTCTATGTCTGTTTCACTAATAATGTGTTTTAGGTCCAGCTAGGTCAATAATTGTGTCTGTGTTCGACTGAAGTCCCTTTGCAGAATGGGGCGGACATTATTTCATGTCTGTTTCGCTAATCAAGTGTTTAAGGCCCAGATAGAACAAAATTTGTGTGTCTGTGTTCCAATTAAATTGCTTTGCAGAATGGAGCGGACATTTTTCCATGTCTGTTTCGCTAATCAAGTGTTTAACGCCCAGATAGGGACAACATTTGTGTGTCTGTGTTCCATTTAAATAACTTTGCAGAATGGGGCAGACATTTTTTTGTGTCTGTTTCACTTCTTATACTCTGCAACTTCCAATACCTATAGCGATTTCGTCGTTTTGTATTCAAATTCGATGTAGCTCTCTCAATATCCGTAGCGATGTCGCAATTTTGTGAACGTGGAACAATAACTCATTATTTGGAACAGAATCGCTATTGGAAGTTACAGGATGAAAGTGGAGCCTGTGATGGAAAGCTTATAGAGCAGTCCAGGACGCGGCCAGACCTTCGTTCTAAAGTTATCCCTAATAAAATATAAAAAAATTGAGCTTTATACTTTAACAAATTTAAGGTACTATTTTATACAGCTTTACCACCTGTTATCTGCCCCAGTAACCACTACCCAATCTCTATAGTCCCTGATCGTTCTTACCTGTATAGGGGACGCGCACATAATAACTTTCAGCTTTTATTAAATAACGAAGGTCTGGCCGTCCTGGGCTCTTAGGCCATTATGCGAATTTCGTTAATTCAAAATTGACACTTTTGACAGTTGACACTTGACACTAGTCATTGGTCAAGTGAATTAATAATCTAGCATGATTGTTGTATTTTTTTAAGTTCTCTTATAGATTCTCCACTCCACTACATTGGCGTTCCATTTTCCCAATGGAATGGGAAAGCCATAGAATGACAAGTGAATTGTCAAACTGAGAGATGACATTAAACCACCGATCTCTGTGTGTTATCAGCCGACCTCCGTGAGGTCGTAGGTTCGAATCCCGGCTGTGTAGCTATGGATTTATCATACTTTTTTCTTTTTTTTTTCGTTCCTCCAGTGATCCAAATATATATAAGAAGGCTTTGAATGACTGATCCTACAAATAAAATTAATACATATTATTATTAATTAGCAGAGTGTACATCTTCGGAGGAAGAATGTGTTTCGCCAATTGATGATGGACCGTTCTCATTTCGAAGGAAGCCTGGATGTTATTATGAAATGGTGAGTGAAATTTTGATCATCACTGTATTTTTTAATTATGTTTAACTTAAAATATTAATTTCATTTTTCAAAAGTGGCGCCTTTAGACTAATTGAATTTTTATTCTTTTTTTTTTTTTAATTTGTTTTAAATTAAAAATTAAATTAGGCTGCTTCGTTTCGTGTTAATATTATTTTAGCTACCTTTTGGATCTTACTATGCTACCCCATAGCGTAATATTTACCTAATTTACATTTGACTTCTTGGCTGTTTGATATGATTCTAAAGCCTATTTCTTATTTACTGTTCCGTTGATTTCTTATTAACCATATCGTGAATATGTATTCAACTTATTTGGCCAGTATATTTTAATTTTCAAAAGAGTTAAAATTCAATTTGTCTAAAGATGTCAGACAAATTGAATTTTAACTCTTTTTATTCATAAGTATAAGTCGCGGCACGAAACTCTAGCGCTGACCGTTATTGCGCAGAAGTAAAAAATAAGGTACCTGAGGGGGGCTAGCGGAATGAAGAGCGTCGATTGGCTCTCCAGTCGCATTTTGTCCCCTGCGCGACAGTACACATGCGCAGCAATCCCCTCCACGTATCGGCCAGCGCTAGACTTACGTGCCGCTGGTTATAACTGGTTCTTTTAGTCTCAATATGATTAAGTTAGCCTACCTTTTTAGTAACATACCAACATTGGAAACATTTTGCTAAATGTTTCCTAAAACTGTAATTTTTCCTCTCCATAAAAACCTTCCTCAGAGCTGAAGGAATAAATAAATACTCGAATCGGTCCAGTCTTCAAGTTTTGAACTTAGCCACATATTTTGCTATTCAATTTTATTAAGTACATATATTATTTTTAGTTAATTATATTTATTGTAATTAATTATGACATTTAAGCCAACTTCAACTTTGTCCGGTGATCCGGTGGAGTCGACTAGTCCGTCGAAACAAGGGATGTTTGAACACGAAATGGACGAACGGACGAGGTAAATTATTTATATATATATATTATTTATGACGAGGTAAATTATTATATATATTTTAGAGTTTTTATATATATATAGTTTTAGTGATAGAAATGGTATTAACTATTAAAACAAATACCGTCCACTCTCGATAATTTATCACTAGTTATTTTTATCCCTCGATAATGTTTTTCTGGTCCCTTGAAAAATGTTCGATAAACTAAAATCAATTTTAAGAGCAGGACCTAGCCAAATTTATTTTATCTAACGATGTGATGCTTGAATAATAAAAAACAATATGTTGACTCTAATTATTATAAACACAATAAAATATAAATTACTCGATCCAGAAATTACTACAAACACCTCGTTTTTATTCAATCATACTTATTAGGTGGGTTGTACAAATGTAATTAAGAATCATTTTCAACAAAAAAACCCGACTTACGAAGGAATCGTTTCATAATTGTATGTGGTGCACTCACCCTGGTACTGGTGGTATCTCATCCTTATCATAGTACCACCAATTTAAACAGATTCATAAAACCGGTACATAAACGAAGAAGTTATCCGCGAACATACAAACAAAAGTATAGACATACACGGTTGAATTGAGAAACATCATTTTTTTTGAAATCGGTTTAAAATTATTTTAATCCAGGTACATAGATAACCTAAAAATCCATGTTTTGACCCCGACGCGAATTCCACTTGAAATTGAATTTGCATATTTCCACTGTGTTTAAAAAATATAATATTAATGTATTTTTTTTCATGTTTGTATTTCATTATTAGGTTTACACTAACGTCTATTCGCAATCCATATCCACACTATGTTGGATTCGCGCGGCGTCGCATGGGTAGAGGCGGACGTGTCATCTTGGACCGGGTCAAAACTGAGCTCGATTCGCTGTGGTCGAAATTGCCCATACCTGAAAAGGAAAAACAGGTAATTAAAATGAGGGTACCCCGAATTTTTTTCTTATTTTACTAATACAAAACAGGCCAACAGTTTTAAACCTCAAAAATTATTTTAAACTTAAAATTTCATAATTATCATCTTGATGGCTGGAAGCTTTCAGACATTTTCTTTAGCAAACTGTGGTATCGACACCCGGAGGTCTTCCATGCGAGATATGAATTGTTTAAAAAGAGAGCATACTCCCTCAAAGACCGGCAACGCACCCGCTAATATACGATCTACAATTGTTTAAAAAAGAACATACTTCCTCATAGGCCGCAAACGCTTCTATTTTGGGAGTCCATGAGGTCCGATGACTGCCCTTTTCGGATCCCGTTAGCCTCCCTATCCGAAAACAGATCTATAATAATTACTACAATTATTAATATATTAATATTTACAGGAGGACTTGGAAAATCAAAGACTCAGAACGCCAAAAGTAATCACCAGAGATTACCATTCGGGTGGTAAGCATCCTTGGAGACACGCCTTTAGGAGACACCTCAACAGAAACCCGCATCTCTGGATCGAGGAGCCCGTTAAAAGTGAAGTCAAAATGGAAATCGACGACATTAAATTTGACTTCAAAATGGAGGTCGATGACATGATGGACTTCGGCGATTGTAAACTGGATTTGGAGAGTCCCAGAATTGGTACTACGGGTATTGAGGGTACCGAGAGTGTTGAAAGTGTAAGTGTCAAAGTGGGAACTAGTGTTGGTGTAACTGATATGAATCGGACCATAGACAGTTCAGTGCGCGATAATCTCAAGCGTGTGATGCGGAAGCGGGCCTGGAGTTCCAGTACGGATTATGACTCAGATGACAGTTTGAAACCAGTGGAGAGGGAGTTTGAAGGTTTCATCACTGACGTTCATGACAATTGGTGAGTTGGTTTCATTTATTAAATAAAAAAACCAGTGGCGCTTCAACCTTTTAGGTTTGGGGCTCAAATTTCTGTATCTATTTCATTAGGCAAGTGGGCGATTCTGATGCGCAATATTGTTATTTTTTTTTTTCTTTTTCTCAACAAAATCACTAGCATGGCTGCAGCCATAACTTCGTCGTCAGACATGTTTCTCTCATGAAAATATTGACGTGAATGGTTTGTCAATCTTATTGCTAAATATTATTGAATGTTTGGATACAAAGAAAGCATTCAATATTATTGCACAATAAAAATAATTGCCTAAGATTGTTCATGTCTTGTGATTATGATAAGATTTGTCTAAATCTATTTTTCAAGTCTTATTAGAACCAAACCCCTTTGAACCTTGAAAAAATCTCTGAATTCTATTACCAGAATTTTGTAATAGATTTATTTTTAATTCTGGATTTCTTGATTGTTATTTACAATTTTTAAATAATAATTTATTTAAGCAGACAATCCTATGTACATATGGGTATTATTGTGTTACAAGTAGCTTCAGAGTATGTTAAATCATAAAATTAAAAAAGGCACATGCACTTGATTGCATTGACCCATGGGCCATCCAGCCTTCCCACTATTACCGCCAGCGTTGAAAAATAATGATAATTTTCCATGCTCTTAAATAGCATCTGGTTTTCTTTTTTGCTTAATTCTAGGTTGATAGTCTATTTCACATTTACTGTTCTGTTGATTTCTTTTTAACCATATCGTGAATATGCCTTCAACTTATTTGGCCAGTCTATTTTATGTTCATTTTAATTTTCTAAGTTAAGTACTTTTTTTTTTAATTAACTGTTTATTTTTGCCTTAAATATGATTTACTTGGCTTTATAGTAACATACCAATATATGGAACACTTTGCTATGCAACCTCATACTAGACTGTTAGTTGTGTATCATATGTCACATGACATGACACTTACCGGGTTACCAATGTACCTTATTTGGTATTTGTATGACCTTATACGGTACTGAGTAATGCAATGAAACTTGGCTCTTCAGACACGACTATTTAATATGAGTATTGGTACAACACTTATCTATATCAAAACATCAATACTTTTATATTATTCATGTAGGCATAGTTGTACTCAATACAACAATTTTTTTTCCAATTTGCATTTGAATTCTTGACTGTTTGATATGATTCTTTAGCCTATTTTTATTTAAACTTCAGTTTTGCCTGTTCTCTGCCTTATGAAAATAAATATAAAACATGAAACTCCTTCCAGGCCTCGCTTCCGACCAAAAACACCATTGCCGTCACCACCTCCAACAGAGGACGTGACCCCACTCTGCCGAGACGCTCCCATTTCTGTTGAACTTAATTCGGGTGTCGATACATTCACAACAGAGTTCAGATTGAAGGACCTGAAGAACTTGGACGGCACAGAGGGTATCGAGAAGTTCACCACCGGTTTTACTGAGAGCATCTTGTCAGAGACCGATCTCAAAACGTTGGAAGATAAGAGGTTGTCGGATGATCTGCTGGAGGAGCTCGTTATGGATGTCAGCAAGGATTCTTTTTTATTGCAAGGTATATATTTTTTATTTTTTTAAAGACCCGTCGTAGTGTAAGAGTCAAGCAGAAGAGAGTATGAGAGAGTTACGTGACGCAATTTTAACCCCCCCCCCCTCTCGCCCCCCATTTTATGATTATGTGGCGTAAAATATCTTTGATATTACATATATATATATATATATAAAATTCTAGAGTCACAATGTTCACATACTCCTCCGAAACGGCTCGACCGATTCTCATGTAATTATTAATGCATATTCAGTAAGTCTGAGAATCAGCTACTATCTATCTTTCGAACCCCTAAGTAAAAAGAGGTGTCCCCAAAAAAATATTTTTTATACAACTTTTTTTGTTTTTATTTTTTTATGATACAGCAAACAAAAATACATACAACCCAACCCCAAATTTTTATTATATTAGATAGTTATTTTTATTGAGCTAAAAAGGTTTCCTAGAAATAATATACATGGCAAAACAACGGTTGCCGGATCAGCTAGTAATATTATAACAATGTGTAATGTGCAGTTCATATGTTTTACAAGACTCACCAAACACACAAACACAGGGACACACACACCACACTCTCTAATTCGTTACGTTATGCTTGATTGCTACTTATATAACCAGGAGTAGGCCAGTCTTAATAGAGCTCTACTTTTTTAATATGTACATATTTATTTATAATAATTTTTTTGTAGGCCAGAGCGTCCCCGGGCGTATCGTCTCTGGCCCGTGGCGTCGCGAGCCTTTCGGCTCTACGAGTGTGCGCGTGTGCGCGGTTAGCGAACCCCTGCACTTGCTCACAGCCATCCCGACCCCCCAACCCCCGACTCCAACCCAGCCCACGCCCCACGCCACTAAGCCCCAGCCTGCGCAGGAGGCGGTCCCCACGTCGAAGATCATCGTAGAGGAGGTTAACGAGGTATGCATTAATTTATTCTTATGGTGGCATTGAAATCGATTCAGTAGTTTAAGATGCGTAACTGACATACAAATATCTCAGTTGTGATTGTGTTGGTTTATGAACAATTTCAGATTGTTTTGATTAAGACAACTCAATTCAATTAAACGACGATAATGAGTAATTTAATTAAAGAAAAACTGTATTACACGTACCCCTAAGAAATGTGTAGATATCTCAAAAATTACTCAACCTATTCTAATGAAACTTGAACTGTTTTGTAATATTTAAATAAAAATAAAATCTCGGTTTTTCAATATTTATAAAAGTCGTTACGAAACATGGCAGTCGTTCTTGGAAGTTAAATATTGTCCAAAACCTCCTTTTTTTAAAGTCGGCTAACAGTTAAAGATGTGACAAAAAAAAATCAAATTTATGTAGAAACAATCAAACCACTAACCCACTTTTTTGCATAGGTCAACCAACCAGTCAAAGTGGAGAAACGCGAGATAAAAGAGGAGATCCCGACCGTTCAATTGAAGACTGTGAACAAGAAGCACATCATTGCGTCACGGAGGCCCGACGTCACCATTGTGACGTCAGACGCGCACTCGCAGCTGGTCACGGTGGCAGTCGCTGACAGCTTGAAGGTATTATTATTTTGTTTTACACTAAACAGACGTTCAACAATTCTCATCTGGTGATACATGAGCTGTCATTCGAGGGTCTGTTAAGTGGAGAGGCAATTGATCCAAAGGGCTGGCGGTAAGATTGGACATAGCTAAAGCCTTCGATAGGGTGTGGCGCAGATCACTGCTCTCGAAGCCACCAGCATTGCGATAGGGCTCCTCCAGAAATTATGCAATTGGTATTCTAGCTTTCTCGCTGATCGTGGAATCAAGGTCATCATCGACGGAACATGTTCCGACCTTAAACCCGTGAACGCTGGAGTCCCACAAGGCTGTGTTCTATTCCCGGTTTCTTCTGCATATCAATAATATGTTGCAACTTACCAACATTCATTGCTATGCGGAGGACAGCACTGTGGATACTTTTTACACTTGTCGATGAGTACCGGAACAAACTTGTGTCTGAAGTCGAAACTCTACTACGTGGAGTTTCGGACTGGAGAAGATTAACCCCAAGAAGACACAAGTTTGCGTAGCTAGCATGTTATTTGTACGGTTTTATTTACTTTATTTTGTTTACATTGATTATCAAATTTGATGAGCCTACTCCTCCCTCAAAGGCCGGCAACGCACCCACTAAAAATGGGTGTCTATGGGCTGCGTAGACTGCCCTTTTAGGTCCCGCAAGCTCGTTTGCCCCCCTATTATATAAAAAAAAAAAAGAGGGAAATCTCGGTAAAATGGAACCACAAAGAGCATTTTATCCGTCGCCATAAATGGATTGTCTTCCTAGGGTTTGGTTATTGAGATGCAGATAGGAGATCGATTGACTGTCACGGTCTGATCTCAGATTGTCTTCAATCTTATATTGTGGATTAATTATTAGGTTCGGGCGTTAGTGTTATTGACACTAATAAGTTTAATTTCTACAACTGTATTTGATCGACATACAACAAAAAACAATTACATGAGGTAAAATTAACACTTTAATATCTATGAAGAGTTACTGAAGTAAAAGTGAAAATTTGTGATTTATTACTATAATATTATTATGTATTACCAATTATTCACATCAAATTATGGATAGTAGTGAAGGTCGGAGTTCAAATTATCGCATGTTGAGGAAGATAGTATTCCTTCAGCTTCAAATTAACATTGATTTTATTCAATCGATTGTTCAAAATAATTAACGAGAGTAGAATGTATCTGAAATTGCTTTTGCAATTTTAGCAAAAAGCCTCGAAACGGCTTTTTGAGGGCCGACACTGCCTTTGGTAGTGACCCGAAATATATTAATAATGTATGTATATCGATAAAAAATTCACAATAGCTAATACAGGTTATTATAAGCCGGCAACGCATCCACTAATATAGGTGTCCATAGGCTGCAAAGAGTGCCTTTTTTGAACGTCCCGAACAATTATAATTCACAAAAAAAACAGTGTCTTTTTAATTTCATATTAACTATTCTTGATTTAGGTCCGTCTCGGAAATCAAACTACAACGAGCCAAGGTACGGTGGTTGGCTTAATTCAAAACGGACCGTTCGCGGTTACGTTGCCAGTTCATTCAAGGGATATTGGTAAGTACAAGATATTGGTATTTCAGTTTAATCATTTGTAAGTCCGGACTCTTCTGTCCAAATTACAAGTAGTCATTAGACGACATGATGATCCCATCATATAATAACTTTCTAACCCTATTAAACCACCTTCCTTGGACGAGGTCAGGTCCTGTACTTCACTGTTCTCTCACTCCAGTAAGTTTCCGTCCTGTCCTCCAGGCGATTGTCTACTCCGCGAAGGCCCAGAACAGGTACAAGTCAGAGCTGAAGAGTCAAGGACAGTCAGGCCTACAGCGAGATTCCATTCCATAAAAAAGGGTCCGGATGATCATGGGATCATGATGGCAGCTAATGACTAAATAAAGAGATCTCTTACTTGTTGGCTCACTTCTGTGAAGTGTGTTTTTCTTTCCTGCCCTTCAGGCGCTTGATCACCCCACGACTGCTTAGCGGCAAAAAGCTTATTCCGGCCGAGCTGAGCTTTCAACGCCCTTTAGGTGTACAACGAACAAAAAAGAGAGTCCACACTGGTCCTAACGATGTTTTACTTCGTACGAGCGAGTATTAAATGCGCACATGGACAGTCTATTATTGTTCAGCTGAGTTCTATGACTTGGATTCTTCTAAGGTCCATGAGGTCGTAAATATAATACTAAGCAAACACTACTCAAAAGAACCTTGAAATTCTAAAATAATATTTTGAACTGTGTCTTCCAGGTGCAACAACGACAATCACATCCGGGAGCATACCCACCGTGGCCAACATGACCAATATAAGCATGGCCAACATGCAGACGATGGCTAACGTCTCCATCCCGACAATGTCCAACCCCCGTCGACCGGCCCCCCTAGTCCAAATAGCTCACAAACCCATGAACCCAACGGTGGTGGTCTCCCCTCAACAGGGGAAGTTGAAAGTCCTCCACGCTCACCCCATCTCGAACACCCAGCGCGCCCAGCTCTTGGCCCAGAATCGGCAGCTGTTGCCGACCGTGGTGTCTTTGGCCACGATCGACTCGAAGCCGACATTGCTGAAAGCGCCGGTGACGCAGTTCTTCGAGATCAAGTCTGGACAATTGTCGAAGCCGCATTTGGTCAGTCTTCAGGGGAAGAGATTGGACCTTGATAAGAAGAGACAGGTAATTTATGCTGTACATAGTTGTTAAATTTCAAAGGCCAGCAACGCATTTGCGAGCCTTCAGTATCGCTTAATATCAGAAGAGCTTCTTGTCCGTTTACCTGTTTTAAAGAAATTATATTAATATTCACTTTTTAAAAATTATGTCGTGTGTATATACTCCTCCTTCGGACTTTTAAGTCGGTTAAAAAATACTCGTGAATATGTTAAATGGGGAAAAATCCAGTGGCCTCTTTATTTCTCTGGTTTTGAAAAGGTTGTTAAAAGAATGTCTTATTCCATTGTCGTGCCCATGGGTGGAAGTAATACTAAACATCAGCTTGCTTGTTTGCCTGTTTTACAAAAAATATTTTGATTAGATAAAAAAAATATAATAACTAAGTTGATGGTGTCCTGACGTCGTCTGAGGCAAGTGATAAGCCTTCTGTGCCTGAGTTTTTGGTCTAATGTCGGTATAACGATGGTTTCCTTAAAAAAAACTGTCAAAAACCAATATTGTGCACCTCAATAAATTATTTAAAAAATTTAAATCAACTTATGTTAGTCGACTGAATAGAAAATTAATATTTTCTTGATGTAAATATATTGCATTGAAAATCTATAGCAGCCCATTTTAGTCTTCCCGTAGGCTCGCTTTCCTATCAAATAAAAAAGCTACTGAATTTTATGAAACTAACCTTGAAAGGTTGAACATTATACATTTTAAAGGCCGGCAGCGCAGCGAGCCTTCGGGCACATGAGTGTCCAGGCTGCCCTAAAAAAACATAGTCTTAATTATTTTTGGTTATTCGAAATCAATAATTTCTTATTGTTATGGCGCTATCTATTTTTAGCTTTAAATAACTTCGCAATGGGCGCCATCTGTCTTTCATTATTGTAACTAATGTTTTACATTTAATCACCTTCCCAGAACTTATCACTGCGTGTAATGCTTTCGAGGGGAAGGTGATTAGATTCCTAAAGGCAATATGTATTTATAGGGAGAGTATTTAGACCACAAGTAATGTCATTTTTATGTATATTTTTATCTGATGTATTATTAATATTATTTCCAGGTCGTCTTCGATGGAACTTTAAAAGGCAATATTCGACCGCGTTTCAGTCTGGACGGTCGACAGATTGTACGGGCAACGTTGCCGGTTAGGAATGTCCGCCATCAGATACAGTTGAAGAACCGAGTTGTGTCCACCATACGACAATCCGAGCCGTCTACCAGCGTGACGAACATACAAGCGAACATACCAGTGATGAAAAATGTCCTGCCCAAAGTGAAAAATGTCATACCGAATAAGCTGGACAGACCGACAGGACCGGTGAACAATGTCGTGACCAAAGTGGACAGACCGACAGGACAAATCAACAGTCTCATGCCAAAACTGGACAGGCAGACGGGACAGGTTAATAATGTCATAGCTAAAGGGCAGAAGATTGCCATATCCGGTGGGCAGTTGTCGGCAAATGTTCAAGCAATCGCCTTTACGACCGCTCAATTGAAAGCCAGACAGGGCCGCCTGATCACACAGCCCAGAGCTACAACTGTTGCGTAAGTATTTATTTCGTACTCAGCTAACTTAAATGATGACAGATAACAATTATGTTCACTTTACTTTTAATTCTTAAAATGCCGGCAATGGACTTGCGCGTCCTCTGGCATTGAGTGTTCATGGGTGGCAATTTTTTTATTTTCAATAGAAAAATACTAAAGATTTAGGCATTTGTGGAATCCATAACATATACAAAAAGGGCCAAACATTTATGTACATAGGAAGGAAATAATCAATAAAAATAGATTTAATACATTTAACTATTTAAGTGTGATTGATTCTGCGACAGTTTATTTAAAAAATTTCCGACTTTAACCCTGAAGTCTGGTTTTCTGTAAGAAAAACTAATCAAATTGTCTCTGGTGAAGATTTAGTGATGGGTCATAGTTAAGAATGAATCCCATGTTGGAAAGGTTAAGGCTATATTTTATATTTTTAAAATAAATAGTTGTAGAAATGTTTCTACAACTATTTTTATGTTAAAATTAGGGCACAAGCCCATGCCCCACTGTATGCCCCATGCCCAATGCGATAATATCCTTTGATAACCATTTGACTGAATTTATTATTGAAAAAAATTATTTTCAAAAGAACACAATATTCTCTCTCATTGTATCCAATAGAAAATAATATATTCTGTTTTTGATACCATTTTCTTTATAGGAGGCAAGCATGTGTGTCAAACAATGATTCTTGCCTTAGACTTCTTAATATCATTCAATTATTTGTTTTCCAGCGAACTCGAACCGACAACCTCCGCATCTACCTCCAACGCCAACGTGGCTGAGACTCCGAGCGAAGGTGAAACCAACGGGTCCGTCCGACGGCGCACCGCAGATAACCTACCGATGGAGGTCACGTGACAAATGAACGCCATAAAGGACGTTAGTGCTAGTGACTGTGTTAAGTGTGTCAAGTGTCAAAGTGACGGCAAAAGTGTTTTGGGCCCGAGTTGTGCCGGTCATACAGTTAGTGCACCTATGGGTGAGTTAATTCATTGTAACCCGGATAAGGGCAAAAGCCTTCATGATGTAAATAACTGTGACCCAATTCATGCCGAATGTCATGAGGGTAATCATGGTAATCATTGTGAACAAACACAAGTCAAAAGTCGTTCTGAGGCAATCAATTTGAATTCAAATAAAGGCATCAAATCAACAGCACGTGATCTAAACACTGACAAAAATCAAGGAAGTCAGTGCGCCTCAAATCATGGTGTTTATGAAAATCTTGATGATTTAAACTTAACAGTAACAGTAGATACAAAAAAGACAAAAAATCATGAGGTTTTGGATAGTGATAAAAAAATTGATGACCCTTACCACATATTGTTTTTTTAAACATTTTTGATTGACATAATTATAACACATATTTAAATTATTGATACAATGTGCAATATTGTGAAACTAGACTTACCACATGTTGTTTCTTTAAACATTTTTGATTGACATAATTATAACACATATTTAAATTATTGATACAATGTGTAATATTGTGAAACTAGACTTACCACATGTTGTTTCTTTAAACATTTTTGATTGACATAATTATAACACATATTTAAATTATTGATACAATGTGTAATATTGTGAAACTAGACTTACCACATGTTGTTTCTTTAAACATTTTTGATTGACATAATTATAACACTTATTTAAATTATTGATACAATGTGTAATATTGTGAAACTAGACTTACCACATGTTGTTTCTTTAAACATTTTTGATTGACATAATTATAACACATATTTAAATTATTGATACAATGTGTAATATTGTGAAACTAGACTTACCACATGTTGTTTCTTTAAACATTTTTGATTGACATAATTATAACACTTATTTAAATTATTGATACAATGTGTAATATTGTGAAACTACACTTACCACATGTTGTTTCTTTAAACATTTTTGATTGACATAATTATAACACATATTTAAATTATTGATACAATGTGTAATATTGTGAAACTAGACTTACCACATGTTGTTTCTTTAAACATTTTTGATTGACATAATTATAACACATTTAAATTATTGATACAATGTGTAATATTGGAAACTACACTTACCACATGTTGTTTCTTTAAACATTTTTGATTGACATAATTATAACACATATTTAAATTATTGATACAATGTGTAATATTGTGAAACTTTATTTAAACATTTTTGATTGACATAATTATAACACATGTGTGTTGTCTTTATACATTTTTGATTGACATAATTATAACACATATGTGTAATATTGGGAAACTAGACTTACCACATGTTGTTTCTTTAAACATTTTTGATTGACATAATTATAACACATATTTAAATTATTGATACAATGTGTAATATTGTGAAACTAGACTTACCACATGTTGTTTCTTTAAACATTTTTGATTGACATAATTATAACACATATTTAAATTATTGATACAATGTGTAATATTGTGAAACTAGACTTACCACATGTTGTTTCTTTAAACATTTTTGATTGACATAATTATAACACATATTTAAATTATTGATACAATGTGTAATATTGGAAACTAGACTTACCACATGTTGTTTCTTTAAACATTTTTGATTGACATAATTATAACACTTATTTAAATTATTGATACAATGTGTAATATTGTGAAACTAGACTTACCACATGTTGTTTCTTTAAACATTTTTGATTGACATAATTATAACACATATTTAAATTATTGATACAATGTGTAATATTGTGAAACTAGACTTACCACATGTTGTTTCTTTAAACATTTTTGATTGACATAATTATAACACTTATTTAAATTATTGATACAATGTGTAATATTGTGAAACTACACTTACCACATGTTGTTTCTTTAAACATTTTTGATTGACATAATTATAACACTTATTTAAATTATTGATACAATGTGTAATATTGTGAAACTAGACTTACCACATGTTGTTTCTTTAAACATTTTTGATTGACATAATTATAACACATATTTAAATTATTGATACAATGTGTAATATTGTGAAACTAGACTTACCACATGTTGTTTCATTAAACATTTTTGATTGACATAATTATAACACTTATTTAAATTATTGATACAATGTGTAATATTGTGAAACTAGACTTACCACATGTTGTTTCTTTAAACATTTTTGATTGACATAATTATAACACATATTTAAATAATTAATACAATGTGTAATATTGGGAAACTAGACTTTGTGTTACTTAACTTATTGAGCGATTTTAGGGATGTGCTTGTTTATGGTATTAAAATAATCTTTAATATTTTATAATGACTTTAAAAATATATTCACTGACATCTAATAACAATCTTTAGTCTTATGAGACAAAATATATGTTAGGGCAAAGACCCCACATTAGGACGCAATTTAGAACAATTCCTGAATTTTAAGAGAAAAAGTTCCATCGCTAGGGCAGAATGCCCTCTATATGGGATAATCCTTATGGAGAAATTACCTAACTGAAATAATAAAAACGATGATTCATATTAAGAAATATTTGAATAAACTGTTCTATGTATAGAAACTGTATGCTTGGACTTGATATATTTTAATGTATTCCTGCATATAGCTAGTAGGATTATTCCCGCATTTATGGGATCTATTTAAGGGAGATTCCTGGTTAGGGATTTGTTTGCCCCTGCGTTAATAATTTAAGTGGCTGTGACAAATAGATTTAATTCACAATAGCCAGCCTCAATGTGGATTATAACTAATTATGGTGAAGTTTACATGAAATGCTTGCTGAAGAAGGTGGTTTTATGGTTAAGATATATGCTGTAAAAATGGGGGTAGATTAAAAAAAGGTAGAATTTAAAGCTTAAAATGATGATTGCGCATAAAATTTTGAAGCACCATAGAAATTAGATAAAATAGACAGAAAACTTGAAACTAATTGTTTTGCAGATAAACATTTTGAAGCTACTATCAATAGACTACCCTCATTTTCTATAGTTATAATCCACAAGTTTTTGTATGTTTACTAATTGTAAATATTTAGCTTTTTGGCTCTGATAGGTGAAGTTCAGAAAGTTTTCATAAATATATGGTTTTACTTATCAAGCCACTTTTAAATTCGACTGATTTTCTATATTATTTCTAATTGCGCCTGGTTACAAATATCAATATTTAAAACTACGCCTCGTAGGGTCTTGTACACGGCGGTTGTACAGTATTTGTTGCTATAGTTAAAAAGTTGGAAACGAAACTTGGTTTCTTAAAATAAAATTAAATCGCTCCTAAATGTTCTATATTACTAATATATAAATAGAATGTCCATGCGATATTTTAATGGCTTAAATCTGGTATTTTTCATGGCTGGCATTGTGCAAATTGCTCTTAGCATGGAATGTATATATGTAAATAACCTGGCAGGCCCAGTGTATGTATGCCCTGTCCAAAATATTCATTCGTATATGCTTACGGACAGAGCGCGGGCTATACACGTTGCCATGGTAACTGTGCCTCATGGTAATATAATATAGTCTGCGTCAACGGGCCGAGTGAATAGCTTTTATCCCTGATGTTGTAGTTTAAATGGTAATGTTTTAATCCTGGCTATGTTCAAACTGACTGGAGTTATGTTATTAATAAATAATAATTGTTAATTGTTATTTATAATAAAAATTAAATTACATTTTGTTTTTTCTATAGTAGATCTAAGCTGTATTTTTAGGGAAATATAGCTCTCAAGAGTTAGAACTCTAAAAGTTGTAATTTCTTCGAAAAATAAACTTCGAAATATACAAAATATTATAATTTCGAAATTATATGGTTTTTTTAAATTCCTTTCGAATAAAAATGATTTCCGGTACAAAAGTCAGTTTGAACGGCCTTCAATTCTATTAATAGGACGATAAAGTGAGAATTGAGATGGTATTTTTAGACACATTTTAATAAGTTGTTTCAAAAGCTTTGGTTTATCTCAATATTTAACTGTAATTTTCTATGAAATAATACCTATGGACTAGCTGTCAGATAGACCTTAATTTCATGAATTTCAAATACTGGACGGTACACAATAGGAATAGCGATATCAACCAACAATTTTAGTTTTTATGATCGAGAATATTCATTTTTATGCCAAAGACTATATACAACGAAAGCATACATAAAATATGTTTTAAAAGATGGCCTGAATCTTTGAAGGAATACATCAACTTTTATTTCACAAAAGACATCATAGTAGAAATCGCTATTACTATAAGCTGTTCTGGCCCATTGCGACAAGATTTATGGACTGTATACGATTCATGTGTTTTAGGACGTCATAAATTGAAGTTGAAGATCCCTCAGTGTCCAAAATTATTAAAGGATATAAATATGATTGATTCATTGTATGAGTTAAGCAAGTCAAGTAAAATTTGTAATATTGAGGGTACTTTCAAAAGTAGGCGCCATTAAGGCAAATTAAAGTACCCTCAGTATACAAAACTGTTGAGGGCACTCCGGTTTGAATGATTACAAAAAAAACTAGATAATTGTAGTACTGAGGATACTTTCAACAAATTTTTTTTTCAGTTTGATGACGTCCTATATTTTACGTCGAATTAAATAATTTTCTAATGTAGTACTTGTAAAGAAATCTTTAGTGTGTAATTAATGCATTGGGGATGCACAAAGCTCTAATGTATAGTGGGAATGTAAAATTAAAGATGGCGTTTGTGTAGCAGAAATGTCTATTGTAAGAGAAATACGATAAATTTATACGAATTGTCGATTCACGTTATCGTTTACGAGAACTGGTTAAGTAGTTTCGTCGTAATCTCGGGCAGTGAGTAACCGCCATTTTAATTTGACACTCTCACGCCGATAGGCTATCGGCGCATAACAAAAAATCGCGACAATTCGCGCCAAAAAAAATGTTTAACTTAGTAATTGTACAAAGGCCGCAATTTTGGGAAAAAATGTAAAAAAAAGGTCCCTTTGTGGGGCCACACATACGCTTAGTAATATAGGATGTACGGTAGTAGCTCGCACTATATGAAGCCAGCTTGTAAATAATTCATGTGCGGAGTGTAAATTTATTGTATAGTTATTATTCACAACTTCAATGTAGATTTTGTTGATTCTTCAACTGAAAAGTATTGAATTAAACGAATGACTCTGTTTTTTTTGTTTTATTTCTCCCCCCCTTAAATAGAAGTAATAGAATATGTGTGCGTTCTACGGACGCCCGACAGAAGTTCCGAGGATCATATTCTGCTTCATTCCTCATATACTGCTCAAAACAATTAGCGGAACAAGATTTTTCTCCTTTCTATTGCTTAAACTAAAATTAGATTTAAATTAACTTTATAAAACGCTATTTTTTTTTATTAAAATAAATTATAATGTGCATTGTAGACGAAAAACAAAGTGACGTCTTTGAATTTTCATTACTTTCTAATCACAGAAAACACATTTTAAGTAAATTTTTTCAATCTTTTGAGTATTAATAGAAATTGAAGTGAGCATTTTGAGTATTGTTATTCATTGAAGCGAGTGAGTTTAGGTCATAATGCCAGATCTGACTGAATTGCATGTCTCCCGAGCTATCGCTTTGCTTGAAGAGGGTCGAACTATGCGTTATGTGGGTGGGTAAATGATCTAGGAGTAGCCCCTTCTGTTATCTACAGACTTTGGAAGCGATACCGTGAGACGGGAGAATACTCACGAAGGCGTGGTCAAGGTCGAAAGAGAAAAACTACACGTTTGCAAGATCGCTACATCGTCAACTGTGCTTTACGTAACCGCACCACAACTGCAAGAGATCTACAAAATACACTAAGGACGGCTACTGGTGTAGAAATTTCCGACCAGACGGTAAGAAATAGGTTGTTGGAAGCCAATTTGAGATCACGCCGACCAGTTCGGGCTGTGCGTCTAACAATTCAACATAGACAAGCTCGTCGACGCGACAGTTCGCGCAAAATCACGCTAATTGGCAACTTCGACATTGGAGGCCAGTGCTTTTTACTGACGAATCACGATTCCGTCTAACACGTTGCGATGGTCGTCTCCGTGTTTACTGACGCCCAGGCGAGCGATACAGTGCAGCAGCAGTCCAGGAATATGACAAATTTGGATGTGGCTCTGTGATGGTTTGGGGCGGAGTTAGTTTGGACGAGCGCACAGATCTCGTCGTTGTTCCCGGGCGCTTGTGTGCTCAAACTTACATTGAAAATGTGCTCGAAGATCATGTTTGGCCCGCAGCATATGGTATGGGCCCAGATTTTCTTTTAATGCAAGATAATGCCAGGCCGCATACTGCAGCCATCACGTCAGATTACTTACGACAGCAGGAAATCCGTGTAATGGAGTGGCCTTCCATGAGCCATGAGCGCATCCGGAAGCGTCCGATTGCACCTCAAACACTGCAGCAGCTCACTGAAGCGTTGATTGAAGAATGGGAGCGAATTCCACAAGAAGATATTCGGAGGATCATATGAAGCATGCCGCGTCGTTGTCAAGCCGTGATTAGGGCTCATGGAGGCCACACACGTTACTGAAAGTCACTAAAGACGAATATTCAAACGATATAAGAATATTTCTTTCATGGACCTTTTTTATCACCAAATTAGTTTTTCGTCTACAATGCACATTTTAATGTGCAAGTTAATTTAAATCTAATTTTAGTTTAAGCAATAGAAAGGAGAAAAATCTTGTTCAGCTAATTGTTTTGAGCAGTATATTTTTATAATCAGTTTAAAAAACGCTGATGTTTTTGTTTAAGTAAATAAAAAAAACACTTCACTTCCATTTAAAGTGAATAGGAATAACGTATTAATTGACGATGTAAACAATTCTATCTTTCGTATAGTTAACTGGTTTAATGTAAATAACTTAATGCTTAATGAGAATAATACAAAATGTATTAGATTTACTACTAGCGTAAAGCGAGATATTGGTGACCTGAAAATTAAGGACAGTGAACTAAACTTTGTTGAATAAACAGTTTTTCTGGGCATAACTATAGATAGTAAAATCCAGTGGGTCCACACATAGAGACTATTTCGAATAGGCTGAGTTCTGCAGCATATGCAGTAAAGAAAATCCGACAGTTTACTTATATGTATTTGTTGTGTTTCTCCGAGTCGGTACGGAATAAGTTTAAGGAATTAAATATCATGCCCAAAAAAATATAAACGATTTTAAAACAAATGGTGACTATCACCAGTATAATACGCGAAATAGAACTAATTTGAGTGCGTTTTCCAATTACAGAGCATTTTGCGACTCAGTGCCGCACAATGCCGCATAATGGTGAAGCTTAATTGGAACGTGAATTAGTTTTCAAATGCATCAGCAGAGTGCGCTAAGTCAGTGTTGACAAAAAATGGTCTGAATAGAGTTAGCAACCACATTAATGTATAAATAATTTGGTAAACAATAATAATTGGTTGAAAACTTTTTACGCTTAATTTAATAATCAAATTATTTCATTAACATTTTTTTAGTGAAATAAGAGAAAACCTTTAAAGAATATAAGGTTTTAACAAGCTATATTAACAGTAAAATATTTAGTTTCATGTAAGAATTTTACATCATTTACGTTTTGAGTAATATTTTTTAATGATTTCTAAAAAAATCATATACTTTTTCAAAACCATTGCAATTTTTTCTAAAGTATAATCCTGTAAAGTAAATTTGTTTACAGATCCGAATTTTAAAATAAAATTGTATTCATATTTTAAATGTGGAATATAAGAAAAGTAACTATTTAGACCTTCATCCTTAATATTTATTTTTTTTACCAGTTTGAAATAACTTTAATTATTTTCAAAATCTACGACGAAACGAAAGCCTTACAAATTTTTCAACAATAAATAATATTTACTAACGAAAATTTCGATAAATGCCAACTTAAAGAAAAATACTGGTCAATTTTCTGTCACTGTGTTGGTATTGTTTGCGAGAAGCTCGCGAGAGCATTCGTTTTGAGAGTACTCAATTGTGCGAAGCGTTGCTGTAGTTGGAACACTCAACGTTGAGCATTATGAGACCATTGGTACCTCGACTCATGCACACATACAAAAGCAAGACTGTACTTTGTTTTGTTCAAGTTTTATTTTGACTGTATGAATGTGCCCCGCGTACGAAGGGTAACGATCTTCCCCTACTATTATATCTTGTTTTACATAATTAATCAACACGCAGGCTTTCGGTCAGACAGATAGTTAAACGTTTTCGCCGCTGCTTTATTTAAATCGATAACTCTAGCGAGTTGATTGATTATTATCGATCTTTAATAAACTGTCGATAGATTCAATTAACACTCAGATTTAACTACATTACTGCGACAGATACATACCCTTAGCACTATTCGTTATGCTGTTCCACTCTTTCAGACATATGATCTAAACACACCAACGTACTGCCGTCTCCCTCTTACGACTAGAGACAAAAGCATACGCATGATTTTTGATATCTTTTTCTCGAAGCTCTCAGCAAATGTAAAACAATTGCCTACTCTGTCTACTCTCAACAACCGATAGAGAAAGGACGACCTCTTAGGCTGCTGCTTCGAATTTTGCGGGCAGCGGCGGCTGCAGCGCGGGAGCGGGCGATTGCACCGCTCGTTACCCACCCTCGCGCCACTGTTTTCGAGAACCGGTCCATTTGATTTTACGCAAAAGATCCTGCCGCTCCCGCGCCGCTGCCCGCAAAATTCGAGGCAGCAGCCTTAGAATAGATACATACCCCTGCTTTGTCCGTTATACTGTCCCGCTCTTTCTAACGCTCACTTTGTACTGTAGACAATGAAATGACTCCTATCATATTAGTTGTGTTTTAAGTAGACAGTTAAAGCTTAATGTTTTGTGATTTACTATTTACTTTTTAAACTTCTTGAGGCGCATGAGTGATGAGGGTAATATTTTTACGGTACGTCACGAAGATGTGCAGCGTTTTTGTTGAAGAAAAGGGAGAAAGCGATTGCGAGAGAGTGAGAAGGCTAAATTACCTTATAGAAATTATATTTTTAAAATTTCGTAGAGAATTTACTATTGTATTTATATAATTATTTTATGCAAAATAATTTATTGAAATCTCAAATGACGAATAGTAGGTAAATTTTAATACCACGTGTTTTATTATCGAAGATAAATTTAAAAATTAAATATACAATTTGTATTAATTTTTAACACTATTACAATTAATGACAGTTAAATTGCTAACATATATATTCCTTTTTCCCTCCCTCTAAACATTTGTGCTTTGTACGCACGCACTTTTTTTATTTAGACACGGAGACAAAACAGCTTTCTGATCCATTTTGATTCTAACACCAGTTCCCTTCTCGCCATTACGAGTGGTCAGTGGATTAAGACCCGAACTATTAAATAAAGGTTAAAAATAAAAGAAACCATACGATTTAGTATTTTAATGTTGTTAACATGTTGGCATAACGCCATTTCGTTCTAACCCTAACAATAAGAAAGAGATACTCTCACTCTTTAGGATACAAGTCTTTCAGAAATACAATCTAAACACAGCTAAGAATTGCCGTCTCAATCTTTACTAGAAAGAGACAAAACATAGCAAAAGCATGATTTTTGATAGCTCTTTCTCATAGGATGTGCTTTTGTACAGACATATTTAACTACTTAAACAACGAAATCTGCCATTGGCTACACATTTAATATATCGGTTTATTTTGACATACCCTCCCATTATTAAATTGATTTTTGTTTGAGGAGGGTATTTCAGAAATATAGTCAGACATCAAAATTATGAATGGAATATATTCTGCTAATTTTGACTATCAGTAGTTCATAGTTAAAACCGTGCAGTAAAAACCATGTGAATTAAATCCTCTTATTATCAACGAATAAATAAATCTCATAAATGGCTAGACTGATTTCGATGAAAGGTTTGAGTGTTCCAGTCAACACTTACAATTAGATTTTTTATATAAAATCCCTCCTAAACGGCTGAACCGATGAAATGTGTTCAAATTGAGATTAATTTTAACAATAAGATAATAGCCCATCATAATTCACGATAAAACATGACTCAATATTAATCAAACACATGAAGTAGCATGCTTGTAAACAATGTTTTGATCGAAATATATGTGTAATTTGAGACCGATAGATGTTTATTTACAAGCATCTAACTCGTGCGCATGGACTGGTGCGACACCATCTTACCTAAGTGTTGAACAAGAATATCGTTTATATTGCTTTTAGGAAAAGATTACATAAACAATATTTTATTTTTTGTAATCTACCCTCATATTAAATAATTTCATCAGATTCCCTCAAATCTAGACATGGTTTTTACTGCAAATCAAACATATTATATACATTTATTTACATGGACAAAAGCTGTGACATTATAAAAATATTTAATTTACAATTGACGAAAATAAAATTTGTACAAATACCATGAGCGCTCAAGCCTGTCTACACTTAAGAGCCTGTGACGCTTTCGATCATGGGCATAAGTGGCAAAAAAAAGCAACAAAACATTTAGCTTATGAAGTACATATACAGGTGTCCCAAAAATTAACACCAAGTCGTAACCGACTGATAGGGCCAGTAGCAACCCCAGCAAAATATTGCCATTCAAAAGAAAATATTTTTTTCTCTTCCTGTAGGTGCACAGTGACATAAAAATATGGCAATTTTTCAACCATGTTTCTGGTGTTAGCTTATCATTTTTACTTAAATTCCCCACGATGTTTAAAAAAATCCTGCATCATTCTAGATGGTTTTCTGTAAGACTACAAGGGACAAAAGGGCAGGAGGCTCACCTGATGTACAGTGATACCGCCGCCATAGACAAAACTTTTATTCAATTATCAGACTATGCATGAGCACCCATGGCGCCGTGAATACGATTAAATGCGATGAATGAAATGCCCGCATTCAAAATCAAGAAGAAGCATAATATAGTACAGCTTTCGTTTATGGCATTCTAGAACATTCCCAACTATCAAAATCAGAGTCCGTTCTAGAATGTACGTAATTGTTCGAAAACCCGTTTTAAGTGTCAACCCATTCGAAATTCGAACCACAAGATACATTTCGACGTTCGAAATTCGAACTGCAAAATACAATCGACGTTCGAAATTCGAAAGTCAACAACGGCTACGCTAAACCCGTTTACAAATTGTTAGTTCCGAGAGCGCCAATTCAAAATTCAAGCTGAAAATGACCAAATAATAATAGCCAAAAATGAATTTCAAATTGGCGCCAACGGTTTTCTATAACGTGTCTCGCTAAAACTATTCGAAATTCGAATGAAACAAAACCGTTACACTAGTGAGGTCCATGTGTTGTTGAGGAACGTCGACACACGTAGCGCTAGCGTCACCTTCCTCGTGACGTCACTGAGGGTATGACGTCACTGCCGATATGACGTCACTATGTAACTGTGACATCACTTTGCTGATCCATTTCCGTTTTCGGCGACCTGCGGAATACGATAGTGAGCGCGCAGCCGTGTGTCGGTGTTCCTAACAAGGCAGGGAACAATGAAAGGTATTTCCAAAAACCGGTAATCTAGATTGCAGAGCCATTTTTTTATCTAAACTTTTTCACTAAAGATCATATAGATTCGTCCTAGGTTCGATACTCGTAGAAAAAAAACGGCAGTGAAACAGTTGACTACATGCCACGCTGTCCAACTTTACTATCATTCACTTTAACAATGATTTCATTAGTATAACCCAAGCAAATGTCTAAATTTTTGGAAATACCTTCGATATGTTACTGTGTGGGTACATGACGGTGTTGATTAGTGAGAGATGACCACCCAATAAAGCTCTGATTAAAACTGGCCATAACCTGCGCCTGTACTCTGTAACTGCTAATAGCTATCTCGCTTTGGAATTCAAAATATTTATGACCATCGAAAAGAGCAAAATTTAAATACTCAATATTTAAATCGGAATCGCTATTCAAAGTATACAGAGTAACGGTGCAATCTAAACAATTGGCTATTAATAAAAAATGAACTGAACACGTATAAGAAAGAAAAAAAAAACTGGCCATAAAAAAAATTTAATTGGCCACATATAAAAAAGTAAAAATACCATTAAGAAAAAAAAGAACCGGCGAAATAAAAAAATTAAAACTTGCCAATGATAAAGTTAGAACTGGCCAAGTACAAAAAGTAAAAACTGGCCACATAAAAAAGCAATAATTCGCCAATTAAAAAAAAAGTTAAAACGGGCCAAAAGTAATCAGATCTTTCCCGTCACCAAGCAAAGGGGTTGAGTATTGTGAAGTCCCATACAAATCATTTCAATGAAACAATTCTCGCCCAAGGAAACGGAAACACAGCTGCGCGCAAGCTTACATTAATCACAGTGTTAAAGCAACAATTAAAATCACACATGCTTAAAAAAAACCGATAATTATATCGATTTTCAAAATGCCGTTCCGTAATACGTTGTTTTTTACCGATATTCATTTAAATTTAAAAAATATACGTCGTTACAAGACAGCATTCAAAGGTTACAGATTATGTCAAAATTTTATACATTTTTGACATGATATGTCAGGTAAATGAAATTCAAATAAACTTTCTAAAATTACAATTTTAATTTAAAAAAAAATATGTACATGTAATCTCTTCAACAATTTAAGTACTTGGGCCCTTTGAAAAGGCCACACTCCGAAACAAATACAGTTGAGGACCAAACGAGGACATTTTACCAAACGATAATGTTCGTCATTATTAAGTGTGACAAAAATGAGGGTAGCCTTAAAGAGTCTGGCATACAAAAATAAAGTCATAGTTTGGGCTAATTTGAATCTCACCATCAACATGACGAGTAAAAAATCTACCCTCATTTTAGCAACAAAAATGTCATTCATTTTTTTAATCTCCGAGTGTAGTCGAACCAATAAGAATAATTTATTAAACCGAATGGTCCTCTTCTATATAACTTATAGCTAAGTACTTTGATCCATAAAAACTCTCATAGCAGAAATATCAATCTATTTTCATTAAAATTGTATAACAATTTAAGTCGTTTATTCGTAATGGTAACAAAACAATGGCACTCAACGCACACTAAGTCTCATGCTTGAGGTTATCGCTGGACAAATAATATAATTAAGAATGACACGTGAGAAAATTTACATTATTCAGCGTGTTTACAAGCATGGTACGTCATAGCGACGCCATCTTGCCCAGAGAATAGTTTATTTGGATTTTAAAAGGTTTTCTATCGGATAGAATCTATCAAATAGCCCAACTGTCAGTATTAAATGACAATGACAATCGAACGACCAACTGTCAAGCGAAAACCATTTCCTTCGGCCAAGTTAGAGCAACTAAAAATAACGATAGATACTATACATAAAATGTATCAATATTTCACAAAAAATAGAACCATTTCGTAATAATGTTCCGATTCCATGACAGCCATTTGTGTATTGTTTAAACTAAGTTCGACTTGACGCTTCCGAGTCCCCTAAACCTCAGTTAAATAGTTAAACAATTCATAGACGACTTATAAACCCTGTTCTGTTGAGCAATGCTATATAAAATCATTCCTTTCTAATAATTATCAGGTACAAATAAATCTAACAAAGACCATTTTCATTTTCGTGTAACAAAGTAGTGTCTTAGACCATTTTAATTTTCGTCTAACAAAGAAGAGTCTTAGACCATTTTAATTTTCGTCTAACAAAGAAGAGTCTTAGACCATTTTAATTTTCGTCTAACAAAGAAGAGTCTTAGACCATTTAAATTTTCGTGTAACAAAGTAGTGTCTTAGACCATTTTAATATTCGTCTAACAAAGAAGAGTCTTAGACCATTTTAATTTTCGTCTAACAAAGAAGAGTCTTAGACCATTTAAATTTTCGTCTAACAAAGAAGTGTCTTAAACTATTTTATTATCCGTCTAACAAACAATATATGATACTAGTGTATTTCTAGAGTTCAAAATCGGTTCAGTATAGCCAGAGATTACCTACAGAATACAAACTACTTTATATTAGTAACGACGAAAAGTAAAAAAATATATTTTAAAACCGCTAGATGGCGTTGCAAAATAATTATTAGTAAGGACCTAAAATCTATTTACAATAAACATCAAACGAATATTAACACGATTTTCAAGGAATGTTCATTTACTATGATTTACTTAGAGCCGTCCATTAGATATAATTTATAGGATACCCTGTATTGAGTATTGAATAATATTACGAATATAAGTATATGAAAGGTATGCTTAGGGGGCTTAGGGACGAGAGACGCACGCGCATGCGCAGAGAGTAATTTTAATGGACGACTCTGTTTTAATATTAAGACAACAAGCAACATTTATAAATACTATGTACCGCTTTCAAAAATTATTATTTATAGAATATTTCTAATATATAAAATAAATAAAAATTATCTAGAAAAATATATTTTTTTCAAAGCAGATTTTTAATAAAATGTATATAACATACGAAATAAATAACTGTAAAAATAACTAATATTTTATTATTAATAGTTTTTCACGTTAAAAGAGCGAAAATTAATCCATTTTGAGTAAATTAAAAATAATATATATGCATAATAATTTTTTCATAATTAATAAAAAATTTCCTTAATCCTAATAAATATTTTTTTTATACATTTTTTTTGTCTGACCGTACTTTATTTTCCTTTCTATATATTCCTACTATATTCAAATATATATTTGTTTGTCTATAAATACCAAAACGTTGCTCAAATTGGTTTCAGGGCTCCGGCGGCGGCGGCGGCACAGGCGGCGGCGGCATCGCAGGCAGCGGTGGATTTTGATATATTGGATTATAGAAGAACTCCATGCCGTAGTAGAGAGGCGGGGGCTGAACCATGTAGTAGGGCAGGGGCTGAAAATAATTGCCTACCTTAAACTCCTTGCTCATCTTCGGCGGCGGACCTCCCTCCATATTCGGTCTCTTCCTGGAGTTCTCCAGGACGTCCTTGGAGATTTTGATCTTCAACCCCGGCGGGGGGATGGTAATTCTCTCTTTGGGGATCTTGATCTTGAGCCCGGGGGACGATGACCGCGGGATCGTAATCCTCAACCCCTGCTCGGGGCTCTTCTGCGGGCTCTTCTTACGCTCCTTCTTGTGCTTCTTGCCACTTTTGTGTTTCTCCTTCTTCTTCTTCTCCTTCTTGTGTTTCTCCTTCTCGAGCGTCTCCGTCGGGACGGTGATCGGCACCGGCTTGGCGAGGCTCTCCTTCAGGAGGTTGGAGACCAGCGTCGGGTCGGTCTCGATGCCGTTCCGGACTTCCAGTTTTTCTCTTTCCGGTTTTTTTCTTTCTTCTAATTTCTTAACTACAGGTACTAGTTCTGGCTCGGTTTTTTTGGGGGATATAGGGGAGAGGATGGCGGGGGGCTGCATCTCCCGTATGGCGAACGCCGTGTCTGGGCGCTTTTTGGGACTCGGGGGTTTCTCGGGGGGACGGCTGAGTCTCGGGACCACATGAGGTGGTCGTTTGGGCTGGGCGGCCGTGGCCGGTGGTGTGACGTTCTCCGGGGAGAACAGCGACGGGGGGCGCGTTCTTTGTGGAATTTCGGATAGTGGAGGATTGGGTATTGGAAGATTAGGCGGGAGATTGAGGAGGTTCGGTGGATTGGAGAGTCGATGCCTCTCGTGGAGAAGTTTGTCGTGGAGAGGTTTGTCGTGGAGAAGTTTGTCGTGGAGAAGTTTGTCGTGGAGAGGTTTGTCGTGGAGAAGTTTGTCGTGGGGAGGTTTGTGGTGTGGTGGTTTGTGAGGCCACATGTGAGGTTTGGTAGGGGGTCTGTGACTCTGTGGGGGCTGGTTGGTGGGCCTTGGTGCAGCACGTATGGCCTGCTGGCGTCTCTCTCTCTCCTCCCTCTCTTTCTTCTCTCTGTACAAATTGAAATCTATCTTCTGTGGTTGCGGCTGTGACGTCGCCGGCACGTAGCCTCCGGGGACTTGTTGGCGGCGCCTTTCGCGTTCATACTCTGAATAAGAATTAGTAGGATTCAAAGGCCTATAACAAAATAAGCATGAACCATGCCTGGCTTTCTTAGTTGGGATATTGAAAAAAAGGTTTTGGATATTAAATTAATGATCAAATTAAAAAAATATATAAATTATATAAAAAAAACTTAATTTTATCACAATATTAAAAAATAACAATAGCTCTACAGTCGTTTAGGTCCCTTTATGTAAATTTCCTGATCTCTTAATAGGCATTTAGCCTAGTATAGTGCAGTCTCTGAACACTCACTCTCCTCTGCACAACGCTGAGAGTCACGTGCGCATATTAGCCGATATTCTCTGTGGGGTATATTTCATTTTTCTTTAAATATATACCTTTATCAAAGCATTTGTCGATTTCATCAGTCGCAGTCCCAAGCAAGTGTTCCTTTTTCCTATCAAATGGAGACGCCACGTTGGGGTGAGGTGGGTTTGGTGAACTTCCGCCTTGAATTATTATTTAAAATATTATTATAGTAATAAATTATTAAATTATGTAATGAAATAAAAAAATCAGTGGCGCTACAACCTTTTTAGGGTTGGGCCTCAAATTTCTGTAATTCATGATTAAATCTATTAGGTGATTGAGAACTTTTTGGCTCTTAGGCAAACTGATTTCCTCATGATGTTTTCCTTCGTACGAGCGAGTGTTAAATGCGCACATAGAAAATTCATTGGTGCACGAGGCAAACACTTCTTAGTATATTTATAATGTCAAAAAAAATACGACAGAATATTAATCATTTTTAAATAAAGGATCCAATAAATAAGACCGGCAACGTACTCGCGAGCCTTCTCACTATATGAGGGTCCGTTAGCTGTATCACTGAAAAAGAAAAACATTTCAAATTTCATCCAAATCAGTTTCGTATTTTTAAAGTATTTTATTTTTAAATCTAGTAGAACTTTTAAATCTAGTGGGCTTTAAGTTATCTGTTTTATAAAAAAGGCCATTGCAAATCAAGTTTATATAACTAAGACTAAGTATTTTGTTTAACATATGTTTAATTATAAAAAAAATAACTCACTGGCATTGGACATGGTCATCATCTTCTTTTTCAGTCTAGAGGGACACTTGTCGAATATGTGAAGGAATTCAGACGTGAGCCGCTCTAGAAGATCAGCTGTTACAGTTTTATCCACATAGGAGAACCAATGCCGGCCCTCATGAGACTGCGGAATCTGGAAATTGTTGGAAACTTCTTAAAAACTAGCGACACAACGCTATTTTCGGTAACATATTAAAAACTTAAAAAAATAGTAAATTTCCTTAGGCACATTTGACAACCCTGTAGACTAAATTAAGACTCGGGATAGGAATAAAAACGCATAAAATTAAAAAAAAAAAAGGGTGCGTGTACTTATGTAAGCGCGCGTAAGAAGTTATACTTCTTTGGCTTTCTTTACTTTTTTAAATATTAAATAATTAATAATAAAGATTTAACGTTAATAATTTAATAATATTCAATATTTAGTATATTAATTAATATTAATAATAATAATTATTATCATTTATTATTTTATTATATTATTTATTCAATTTAATAACTAGGTATGTTTCATAACCTTAAATAAGTAACAATAGGTCTTTGTGAAAAAGCATTGCTAAATTTCTTTGAACAAATAATTAAAACTCCTTTATTTGTTTAAAAGGTAAATGTCATTATGGTCATTCAATATTCTTGGCATGGCTGCTAACTTCACGCATAATCTATTTCTTTTTACTTGTAGATTGTCTTATTCCCATCTCGCTCGCGCACGCTATAATCACACTGACAATTTTGTGTCTCAGGTGCGCGCGCATCGTAAAATTTCACTCTCATGAATTTTTCATAACGCGCCTAAAGAACTTCAAAATACCTCAGTTCTTATAAGGCTGGCAACACACTCGCAAGCCCTCTGGCATTGTCCCCCATTGATAGGCCCCCATCATATAAATTTTATTACCTGCCAATTGCTCCACTTAGAGGCCAGATGTATACAAAAGCATGCGACCACCGTGGGCTTGTACTGCAAGCACATTGTAGTCAGGTGAAGACTGTTTGATGCCATGAAATATGATGTTTGGGCCAAATCCTTCGGAGCTGGAAGATGTAATAGGTAATTAATTATGGATTTTTCAAGGGTGTCTGGAGTATGGGCAATCTCAATGAAATTTCCTTATATCTATCTTGTCAAATTGCATTGAGGTATGTTACACCCAGTCGTAACAGATTTGCGTGGTACACCCCATGGGTACTATACACTGCAAACGGGACATCGGGCACAATACACCCTGTAGTGACTAAACACTTCAGAACAGATGTGTGGGTGTTTAATACCCGGTCTACAGAATTTTACTTTACTTCAATGATTTAATATTAAAACAATACCTTATTTAGAACCATTTTATAGGTCGGGTATTATACATTCTAGATGATCATGTGATTGCCCATTTAAAGAATTATATAGGACACCCTTAAAACAATTTTATTTATGCGAAATGATTTTTTTAACATAATCAAGTGGTTCTAGGAGGGTTTCGAATCTAAAAGCAGTGCTAATCTACTTTACAATTTGTAAAATAAGCAATGAAATATACAAAACTCATCTATGATAGACAATGTATCCGCTTAAGTTTGTAGATTTTAGTTTAGAATTAAAGTACCCTCACTTTGAAGTTTTAAAAATGGGATGAATTATGCTCTTAAACCTAAATATATTTTACATACCTTTTCTCTATGTAGGCAATGACGTAGTGACCATTTGATATGACTTCCACTTAAATCAAAAGACAAACCTGTTCGATCACGAAGACCTTTATCTCCATTTAATATAAAGCATAGACAATTCATCTGACATATGCCATAGATAGCTAATTTAAAGACAACCATATATTTTTATCTATACAATATTTTAGGTTCTGAAACAGCATTTAATTCTACTATAACCACCCAACCACCTATTCGTGCACATGCCCAATGGAAGTCAATTGTCAAATGTCACGTGTCAACTGTCAAATACGTCATCGCTCACCTTTGACAAGGTGACATGTCCGTACGACGTGAGTGTGTGGGTGGTCGATTGCGACATCGAAACCCAGTGTTTGTAATAGGACATTCTCGTTAAATACTAAGTCTTGGGCCTGTAAGAAGAAAAAATATATGAAACATGTTATTTTAAATATTTTTGTCGTCTCTTAGGCAAGTAGGTGATCAGCCTTCTGCGCCAGATTTTTAGGTCTAATGTTACATTATATATATCTCTCTCATTTATATATGGCCAAAATCGGGCAGTGAAGGAAGCTTATGTAAGCCGGCCTAGTGGTCGGAGAACAGTTGGTACAGCTGGACCAACAGAGTGTAGAAGGAGCTGCTTTACCTGAAAGCCAGCAATTGGGAGGTGGCACAGGACACTGACAGTTTTTCATTTCGGAGGCTAAGACACTTTTTGGGTCGCAGAGCAAATGGTAATTAGTGAACTCATCTCACCTGTTCCTGATACTGCTCTGAGCTGGTGAGGGTATTAACACCCTCACCCCTGTGGAGGCAGACATGTGCTACTTTTATTACATATTCTAACTTCCGTGGCTGCTCTTCCACCTGCAATTGAGAATGTCTTGAATGAATAACATATTTCCTTGTATTCATTACTAGCTGCCCCCGCGAACTTCGTTTCGTTTAAGTGTTTTTTCTTCGCTTATATTTTTAGTAGCTATCATCATACGGAACATTTTGCTATGCTACCTTATTGTTACTGTTCGCTAGTACTAAATACAACAAAATTAGTAATTTTATCTCAGAGTTCAAGAAATAAATTAAAAAATGTACTTAAATTAGTTCAGCCGTTTTCGAGTTTTGTGCTTGGCAACATATTGTGCTGTTAATTTTTATTTATGTAGATTCTTTGATCAGAGCTTAACTCTGTAACTTCCAATAACCGATTCGGATCTCAACGACATTTTGTTCCGTTCCAAGGTTCCACGGATATTGAGAAAACTACATAGAATTAACAAAAAAGTAAAATAAAAAGAAAAAAATAAGAACAAGACACAAAAATAAGGGTTGGATTTAGAAATAAGTCGCCAGAATTTGAAGATACTAATCATGTAGGTGTGTCGGGGGACCTTGATTGGAACCCCTTCAAATAATTCTGACTGCCGGAGTTGGGTTGCGTCTAAGTAAAAAAAAATATATATATATATTTTTTGTATTGCATTGAAATTCGTTAAATGATAACATTTTATACTTTTCCAATAATTATTATAATATTTCAAGCAGTGTGTATTTCAGAACAGGTCAAACAAAACGCAAAGAGCCATTTTGAGTACTAATGAGTAGTGTGTTGCATTCGCTGAAGAAAATCGATTAGTGCATTCGCAAAAGCAATGTAGAACACATCGTGTTGAAAATGAAAATTGCTAAATCGGCAAATAAATCATTTGATTCATGTCGTTGTACGAAAGGAAATTGCAAAGCAAAAACGAAAGTTCCTAGAAATACAGCAACGTTTTAGGAAAATATTAAAATAGTTTTAGTACATGTTTTCTATTTATTATATGCATATTATAAATTGGAGCTACAACACAGCCATTAATAAAAAACCATAAAGATAGACAACAATGCATTAAAGTCGTATTTATTCAATGGTTAAAAATCAAGTAGTAGGACAGATTGGTGGCATGGGAAAATAGTCCAGATGGATGATGCAAAATTTGGTAAACGAAAATACAATCGGGATAATTGTTTTATAGCACTATTAATTAATACTTATAAACATGTAAACTAGGTCTTGGTTAAGTCCGCATTTATAACAATATCGATTCAGTCGACGTGTTATTTTAAACCCGTAGGCGTTGAGGGAGAGCAGCCCCCACCCACCGTAACGAAGCACAGGCATTATGCAAGCCAACGAGTTTAAAATAAAAATATTTTTTTTTAATTTTTCAGACCATATTTACGAATATTTGTGGCGGCGAAGCGAATAGTAAATATAAAAAAAGCTAAAAAATATGTAAATAACAAAATACAGTAAATACTTGCATTAGTCATTACTTATGAATACATATAATTTATGAATATATATAATTTGTTTTTTTTTTAATACCTGTTTCCGGTGATAACCCTACCCCTCCTCGTCCCCCTTCCCCAACCCCAATAATGGCGACGTATTTAAATTTTTTAACCAAAATAAGAACAAGAAAGAAAATAAAGAAGTTACAGAGAAAAGGTGCTGTTTAATAACATTAAGAAATAAGAACTTCCCTACATTTCCTAAAATGGCGGATCACACCTGCCCCAACATTTGTTACGTTGAAATAACACAGAACAGCATATATTTCTTCCTCATTCAGTCTGCATTACCACCATAAATCTCTTATCACCGAAAGGCTACATATTTAATATAATACAGTTAACTTAAACTTACCTTTGCTGCAAGGAATAGCGCAGCAGCGGCTATAGCATTCCTGTGAAACTGTGTGAATGAATGAAATGCATAGAACCGATGCATATACACTATCGCTGTATTTATACATAGTTGAGATCTGTTTTATTGTTGAGGAAATTCTTTGTAAATTATATACATATATATAAAAGAAGTATTCAAAGTAGCACTATGTGTATTGTTTAATAAAAATGATAATTAGTAATGTCTCAATAATAAACAAAACTTATCAACAAAATTAATTAAAAAAAAAATCTCCAAAAAACAAACATGTGGTACATTCAGATTCATAAATTATTAAAAAAAAAACAGACGACCCACCATATAAAAATAGGCATGCAAATATCACAATAAAAATAATAGTTAATTTATAAAGACTGGTGATATCGCCAGGGCTATGAGCTAGAAGGCTTTGTGCCAAATTAAAAAAAAAAATGTGGAATGCCTTTGAGATTTTAAGTCTTTATTAATGCCTTGTAACTTGATTATTATGACGGACTGAAATAGATCACAGTGCCTATGTTACACAATCAAAAGAGAAATTCAGAATTCAAATAGAATGCATGAACTAAAAAGTGAAAGTTGCAAAAAAAATAAGGTCAAAGCCTGAGAAATTACTACAACACTTTCATATAGGCTTATTTTACAACCTTTAAGACCTCCATAATATGTATATCTAATATATAAAATTCTCGTGTCACAATGTTCGTGCCCATACTCCTCCGAAACGGCTTGACCAATTCTTATGAAATTTTGTATGCATATTCAGTAAGTCTGATAATCGGCTAATATCTATCTTTCAAACCTCCTAAGTGATAAGGGGTGTCTATCCTAAAACAATACACGCAACCCTCAATTTTCCTCCTTCTATTTTTTTTTTGGTAGAGTTATTTTTAGTGAAGTAGAAAAATGCTTCCTAGAAATAATATACAAATATAAGCCAGGTCAGCTATATGTATATATATTACAAAACTGCTCTTTGTTGTCTCCCTAAAACTTAAGAAAGGCTGAAAGGCTGGCCCAATTTGGCTAATTGTGATTTTGAAATATATGTGAAGTTCAGGGAAATGTTGGGAAAACACAAATGAGTAAAGAAAAATACTTAAAACGACAATTGAATTTTCAAATAAAAATGGTTCCTAGTTGGGAAATATTTGATATCTTATTAAATATAAAAAATGGTGACTTGGTTGTTATACATTTATGCCTTTAAAATTGTATTAACTTTAGTTACACTTATATGTAGGTGATACAAACTCATCTATTACTAATGAAACAATAAACCTAATATTTGTCAGAGTTCATAATCACCAACCATTTTGGTCTCTATTCAATAATTGAAAACATCTGTTTTGTCAACAATGGTATTGGTCAAATAATCTAATGCTAAACAAAGATAAGGCAAATGAATGAGTAATTTAACTTTTTTTGGTAATACATATGGGACTGATTACAATGAATATCTCCCAACATGTGGCTCACTGGTGTGGTACATTTTGACCCACTTGACACCTAAATCTTTTACTCCTTTAAACTGTTATTTCAATATTACAAAAGCAGTATTGGCCTAGTGGCTACGGTCCAATCCCCAGTTGTGAGTCAATGGACTGTCTATCAATCCATAACCAGTATATCTCAAGTACAAAAATCAATAACATGTGTCAGACAGAGGTTTACTTGTCTATGAAATCATGATAGAAACTAATGCTAGCTGAATTATTATTTAAATATTTTATATATTATAGTTGAATTAATGAATGGTCTATTTTCCAGTGGTTATTTTTTACCACTACTTAAATAATTTCATTTTAAATCTATGTTTTAAACTGATTTTTTCGTCAACATATTGCCTAATGTATTAAATAGCACAACTTCAGAGTTAATAATTAACTTGTTAGGAATTTATCAGTTACAAGGAAATGTCTTGATAGTATTAGTCATAAACAAAATACATTCTCAAGGGTATTGACTCACAAATGCACAAACATTGGTGACTCATTGCAATATCATAAAATTACTTTTTACTTGACTACATATATAAATATATTTTGTATATCATAAATAATATAATAAGATGCTACACTATGTGTTTTTTATAGAAGTGTTCAATAAGTGATGGTCTATTTTTGAAGTAAGTAAGTAAGTAGTAAGTAAGAAGAGTATGTAATTTTGATAAATAGATGTACATGACTCAAAGTTACAAGTTGTGGTGTGGAACACATACATACATTTTTTATAGTCAAGGGGGTGATCATCCTTTTCTGCCTTTGACATGTAGATTTTTGTATCCAAGACATGCCTCAAAATGTATATAGATAGAAGTAAACATCAACTAAATGGTCTAAACTAATGAAGAAACTGGCTTGCCTTAGACTCAAGAAGTTGACAGTTTGTGTCAGGGTGATCATCAACTTGTATATTAGATTGACAAATGATCATGAAAAATATTATACCAAAATCTGAAGCCTAAAAAGGTTGTACTGGTTTGAATTATTTACTTAAAAGTCACTATAAGGTTTTGTTGGGTTAGCTAATTACGTAAAACCTTAAGATAGAAAGTCCCCTTAGTAGGATATTAAATAAATATCACTACTTTTTTCAGTAGAAGTACTGAATTGCGAGACTTGTTTTTGATGGCATTAATACTTTACCAAAGAAGGCCCTGCATTTTAATATAAATTGTAAAACAAAGATAGAAGGTGGTCTGAACATATTTTCCAAACTTTGATAGTTATTAGACTTTGATTCCTTGATAAATACAAGTATTGATTGACATTAGCCAATCCATACAGACAAATACCTCCTAATATTATAACTGAACTTTAATATTTTCTCACAATTTATTGATTACGGGACAAAAGAGATCAAGAACTTGAATATGTTATAGAGATAAAATGTAGGAAATGAAATGAAAAACAGAATTCAAATATCTAAATGAAATAAATATTATTATAAATATATGTATATGGGAATAAATATTCTCAACAAAAAATATCAAAATCTAATGAATTAATTTTGAAACCTTGGACTTGACCTAAATAAATGACAAACTCAAAAATTAATGTATTCCAAGAAAATACAGCCTTCATTTGAAGTTAAAAATAACAATTAAATGAATGTAAAATGATTGTCATTTTCGAAACATTTACTCTATTTAATCAACAAAAGCTGGCTACTACTACATAATCAATTGAATGGACATGAGCAGGTAGACTACCTTTTCATTGTAATAAACAGGTAACACCTGCACCTGACAAAGAAATATAAACACAAGTTTACATGCAGGTATAGGCATTATTTTATCAAGACCAAGTATGTATTGCGCTTGTTTGTATGCTTTTTAACATAATAATCATAACAAACATATTTTTCATCCTAGTTGGATTCTAAAAATAGTATGTCTAGTACATAAACTCTAAAATGCAGGACCAATTATATAATTGAAAACTCAAATTATTTTGATAAAAATAAAACACTTATTTAAAACAATTTGAACTGTGTGTTCAAATATACTTTAAAAAGCTGCTATTTATTCCAGCCCTGATTATTGACTTCTGAGAATTCTTTGATTATGTTCATAACCAAAAACAACAACATATTGTTTTGAAAATAAGTTTTCCTGTTATTTTGCAACATTTTGGTATCCTTAGTAATATTTTATTTATATACATTTTCAACAAAATATTATTATTAGTATTGTTTATGACAGTTTATGAGTATGTAAGATTTAAGAGACAAAGTAAGCCTATAAAAATAAGGCATACTTTAACATCCTAAAATATATTGTTGTTTAAGTTTTATATAATTTACTACTTGGTAACAATGATTCATATTTAATATACACTATATCTATAAATATTATATTTAATTCTTTGTAGCAAATGATATTATTTTGAAAATTCTTACAACAGTAGAAAACTGTTCCATGGAAATTAAGGGAATCAACTATGTATGTTATCTCATTTTCAGGTGAACAAAGTTGATAAGTTAGAACTTAACAAAGTTATGTACATTATAGCCATAGATGATGAGAATAAATGAAATACTATATATAATTTGAATTGTATATGTGTATGTCACTGAACGGATGCACCAATTTAAATGCATTTTTTTGTATGCAGATGGCTTTCATACTTTATTTAATATCCTAATCGCTTGAAATATCATGCAGGACAATATCTATCGCTTCCGCTAGTTATATTTATAAAACATATGTTCTTTTTGTTTCCAATAAATATCTACTCAGTAATTTACTTGGCCTACATTATTTTAGTTCATATGAACTTGTCTATGAAAAACAGAGAGGAGAAACATATTTAAATTGAGCACTTGATATATTTTATGCCCTAAAGTAAATAGAAAGCATGCATAGATTAAGTGTAAATAACAGTAGAAGTTGTTTATACTTCAGTATCAAGGAGCATGTTATGGTCGTAGTTAGTCAGAGATAAAAATAGCAATTACAATGGAAAGTCACATAGTGGGCAGACAAAGGTGCTAGAGCTGATAACAATGTTAAGTTTAAATGTTTATATGCTATCGTTATCGTATTACGCGTGATATTGACAATTCGTGGTAAGCATTTATTTTGGGTAGTACGGCTTAAAAACATAATAACACGTGTGTCATGGAAATAGTTAACCACGTAGATAAGAAATGTTTAATATCATCCAGACTATACGTCATCTAAAATGCGCGTCCTTACTCATACTTGATTGTCAATCAAGGTGCACTGACCTAAAAAATAACATGTCTCATGTTTTATAAGATTTTCCGTACATATGGCAACAACTGTAATGTTTGAGGAAAATCGATATTAGGTTTACCCATTTTCAAAATATCAAGCATACTCACGGGAAATCCCAGATATTTAAAGCGAAAGTGACTTGTGACGCCGTTACCCTCCCGAATGTTTCGTCATGGTTTTTTCACAAAAACATTACAAATGCACTTTTATATCGAACAACATATGATTTTAAGCGAAATAACGCTGTTAACATAAATAAAGCACTTTTTAGACACACTTTAGCCCACATGACTCGACAAAACATTAAAATTTACTCATTGAAAAGGATACACTTGTAGCCTCTGGCCCATATCCTGGATGAGATTGGCGGCCTGCTGCCGATATGCAAGCTCCTTATCTCCATCTAAGCCGCATTTTCTGCTTGCTGAATTCTGTAGTTGTTCTTTTGAAAAATACCATTTTTCTTGTGCACCAGCCATTGATAGGATGTTCCAATGACTGCGTATGAAGAAGCACGACCGAGAGTTCTTCTCCGTCTATGTGCGTTAGTGGGAAAGGGACAGCGCTATGACAGCGACAAACGGACGTAGAACCCGTTAACATTTGAGTGATTTATAAAATAGAATACAGCATTTTTTAAATAAAAATACACTAATTGTTCACTAAATAATGAGTAGATAATAATAAAAAGTTTGTCAACACTGATTATTGATAGAAATGTTACGTAATAATATTTTTATCTATCTGTAACTTTGTAGGTATAGTTACGCGGCCGCCATTATAAAATTACGGTGAATTCACAGCGAGGTCTCTGGTAAAATAACGATGATCTGCAACAATCACAGGTATGTTACACATTATCACTATGTATCATTCTAAAGCGTATACTTTTATCTAACTTTTGTACATATTTTTAAAACGATTGAATTAGTTTAATGCCAATAGTCGGCATTTTAATTAAACGCACCTTGATTCCTTATCACACGGTGCAAATGGCCGACCGCCACTATTTTCAATAGACTTCCTCATTATAAACGATGAAATATATTAACTAATAGGATAAATCTAAACGTATTTTATCAAAATTAGTTAATTATATTATCGTATTCCATGTTGGTATTTAAACTCAGTTAGTATGTTTCTGATATGTTTAAATATTAATGCGAAGTTATTATGATACAACTATTTTGTTTTGGCGGTAAATATCGAATGGCGAATGCTACACGCTCGATATTTATCGTGATATTTGGATCGTAATCCAGAATCACGATGTGTAGTACAGGCGTATCACGTATCGTGATACGGATCGCTGGATTTCTAGAAATCTAAAAATCCACGATCTGTATCAATTATCGTCGATAAATATCGAGCGTCTAGGGTATGGTCGATATTTATCGAGTCACTATTAATGCTGCCAGCGATGGAAGAGGACGCGCATATATGGAGGCGGAATAATATAGATAGTTCATATTTGTATTAGAAATATTACCTATAAGTATGGGACACCTCAAATGCAAACTAGGCAAACTACAGAAAATAATTTAAAAAATAACAGATTTGAAACGATCTGTTATTTTACAATCCAAAGTCTTGGATATTGATGTATATCAGCATATACTTACTGATAATAATAATAATAATAATGGCAACGCAAGCTTTCTTAATATTGTTACTGGGGGCCTCATAGCCTAGCGGTCTTATTAAGTGGCAGCTAGGTGAGGGGTACCGGGTTCGATTCCCGGTTCGAGAGCAAGTTGTAATTTAATTTAAATTTGTTCTCGGCCTTTGGGAGGGTTGTGCGGTACCGGGCGAGTGCTTAAACCGTACATAGAGGACGCTGTCGGATTTCTAAAAGACAAGCACGAATTGTAAAAAGAAAATCCTATACTTGACGCTGGCTAATGCACAAATCGTGCCAGAGCCATGATACACCAGTCATTATAGACATTCGAAATCGAAAATTTGATAATAATTCCAAAAGTTTTCAAAATTCGGTCAAGTGAATGGTACATTGGGACGACAATAAATCTCATTTTGCAACCTTGTCCGCAGTCCGGAACATTGTTAAAATTGCAATTAAATTAATTTTATGTCTGTATGGTCGTGAAAAAAATTCCAAAAGTTCTGCAAACTTGGGGAAGTTTTCGATATAATATTTCATATCACGTATAAAATTTGCAACCAACCTAAGTGTACGGAACATTTTTTGTTATTTATTTTATTTTCGATATATCTGTCAAATTTGCAGAACTTTTGGAACGTTTTCCTTCAGTTTAATAAAGAACAACATTAATTTTTAATAACAAAAAATGTTCCGTACACTTAAATTGGTTGCAAATTTGACACGTGATGTAAAATAATATATTTAACACCACTCCAACTTTGCAGAACTTTTGGAATTTTGGTCTCAAGAACTAAGCAAATTATCATTTATTGCATTTTTAACAATGTTCCGGACCGCAGAGCAGGTTGCAAAATTTTATAGTTTGTTTTAATACCACACCCGACCTTACATCAAAATTTGAAAACTTTTGGAATTATAATGAATTAATTGTCTTGACTGACTGGACTATAAATTAAAAAAAAATATTGGTTGTTTGTAAAGTGGGTTTACGATCGAGATGTTTACGTGATAACGTCTTATTGGTGATATAAGTTTTTGGGAAGTAAGGAATTAATGAAGATAACAATTTTTTCAAATTTTAAATTACATCTATCGTTTTATTCACACTTTTGATGATAAATTTCGGGTATAAAATGACAAGTTTACTTATTCGACTACGATATACATTTTTCTTACAAAACTTAACCGCACGAGAAAATCTCCATTCGTTTGTATGCCGCTAGAGTGAGATGAGACGGGAGATCGGTCCGTCTCTCTCTCGTTATTATAGTCCAGTCAGTCAAGACAATTAATTCATTATAATTCCAAAAGTTTTCAAATTTTGATGTAAGGTCGGGAGTGGTATTAAAACAAACTATAAAATTTTGCAACCTGCTCTGCGGTCCGGAACATTGTTAAAAATGCAATAAATGATAATTTGCTTAGTTCTTGAGACCAAAATTCCAAAAGTTCTGCAAAGTTGGAGTGGTGTTAAATATATTATTTTACATCACGTGTCAAATTTGCAACCAATTTAAGTGTACGGAACATTTTTGTTATTAAAAATTAATGTTGTTCTTTATTAAACTGAAGGAAAACGTTCCAAAAGTTCTGCAAATTTGACAGATATATCGAAAATAAAATAAATAACAAAAAATGTTCCGTACACTTAGGTTGGTTGCAAATTTTATACGTGATATGAAATATTATATCGAAAACTTCCCCAAGTTTGCAGAACTTTTGGAATTTTTTTCACGACCATACAGACATAAAATTAATTTAATTGCAATTTTAACAATGTTCCGGACTGCGGACAAGGTTGCAAAATGAGATTTATTGTCGTCCCAATGTACCATTCACTTGACCGAAGTTTGAAAACTTTTGGAATTATTATCAAATTTTCGATTTCGAATGTCTATAATGACTGGTGTATAACAGCCTGGCCACGGGACATTCGCCGACGCGAATATTCGCGCGGTGCGAACTGCGATGCGTCTAGCGACTGAAATAAACTCATAGCAATGTACTAATCAAGCCACGCGCAACGGCGACCAGCGATGCGACCGGCGAAATGTACCGAGCGAATCGCGCGCGTCGCGACGGGCGAGCGAAACAAATGCATGAATCAGTACGGTGCAAGCCACGGAGTCGAGCGGCAGTCGCGGCGAATAGAGAAGGGAATAAATAAGTTTAGTCGTGGTCGCGGCGAAAAATGAATATAGAGTTTTTTGTTACTGAAATACTGCCTAGACCAGCTATTTGGAAGTCTGGCCATCCACAGCATTAATTTAATATACCTACCTTAATCTCAAAAACAATTTTTCAGCGGCACTTAAAATTCTATTTGCATTAACTTTTTTCTCCAATTCTGGTTGAATATTCATAAGAATATAATTGAAGGTTTCAATACTCATTCTGGTATACTCAAAAAAATAATTATGCATAAATTCTGAATTTTTCATACATCTTGTGGAATTCTCCACAATTTCTCCAAATATTAGGTCTTGAACCAAAAGCTATTACTTTCCAAGCAATATCGAGATGATTTCGATAAAGACATTTCGCTGTCGAACTTCCTTACTGGTCGCGGCGGCAAACGTGACTGGTCCGTGGCCTGCAAACGGCCCCGCGCGAATGGTCGCCTCGCCTCCCGCATCGCCGTTCGCACCGCCGATCCCCGTGGCCAGGCCGTTATACCTGCGATCGCGCTCGTGAGGTTTTGGTGTGACACAAGTTTCTGAACATGTCACCCGACTAAAACAATTTTAAAGACGTTATCACGTCAAAAAAAAAAAAAAAAAATATTGTTACTCATATTGTAACACGAAACGTACGAGTGTACTCAATGAAATTTACCGTCGTAATTTACTGACGCGATTCGTATTGAGTGTGTAGTATACTAAAAAAATACCAGATAAATATCGAGCGTGTAGCATTCGCCAATGAAAGGAAATTTTGTATCATTGTTAAAATATTCACGTTAAAGTCGGTATTTCATGAATGTTTGATAACATTGAATTAAAAATAATTTTAGCATAATGTTGTTAATACATAAAAATAATAGAAAACAGTTAATCCAGTACAACATAAGAATCTCAGACCGTAAGTAAAACCGTATACATATTTATTAATAATGATAATAAATTAATCAGTTTATATATAGTAAATAGTTTTTATTCATAAAGATATCGTAACCAATATGGCGGAAAATATATTTTTATTACTTACACATAGTGATTTTATAACCATCACAAAATAATAGAATTTTCTTGTTATTAATTAAAATTAACTATGGGTACATGAGTTAATTACTTTATTTCTTGAAATAGTGTTTCGTTTTGTTTTGTTAGGTATATTCCCTATCAATTAACTGATATGTAAACATGATTGAATTGAAAATCATTTCATGAAATTAATATTTTTGCAAGTTAGTTTTTCTTTGCATTTTCTTGAAAATGACTTTTGTGAATATTAGAATAGACAAAAATAGGTATGTTGTATGAGTCGGGTTATAATAAAGTATTTTACGTGACCTGATCGAAAATTCGTAAGACGGATGGAGGGTAGACAGCTGGCGCGGCGCAATAAATAAATATTGTATTCTACCACTTAAGTGGATTTTATATCCGTTGCCTAGTACCCATAACACAAGCTTCACCTGGTGGATAAACTAGGTCAATTGGTGTGAATTGTCAAATCATAAAAAATTATAGCACTTTTATACTTATAATTAAAGCAGGAGTTTTGGAAATTTGGAATAGTTAGGGAATTCCCTAACTATTCCAAAATATTAATAATGGACAACGTTAATATTCAAGTTTTCACTTATGCCGGCACTTCTGGAATGCAACCAGTCGTTTTTTTTATTATGCTCTTGCGGCCATGCAAGTCTGTAGAGGTAGACCATATTGCCTAACATATATATTTTCTACTTTAGAAAATGGCATCTAGTGGCACAAATGTGGATCATTTAGCCCGCATAAAAAAAACATTTTACTACAAAAACCTTTTAAATCTTTATTTTCTATATATGTATATATTTATTATACATACATCCATTGCGGCTGATTCATGGGCAATTATTACTTGTTATTTATAAATTCTACAAACTTATATTCAGGAAATCTGGAATAAAGGAGCGACTCGGGTCCGATATTTTTTTAGTAGCCTAAAGGACAGGCATATAAATTCCGTTTTCGTATATTCAGAACTAAGATATAATCTATAGGCTGTTGAATTACATAAAGTTTTATTCTGCCCTAGTTATGTCAACCAACGGCCACTAGCACTCTTTTAAGTAAACTTTTTCTGTCAAATTGTATTTACGCTGTGAAATGATTAGTTTAATTAAAATAGTGCAATTAATTAACTATATTATATTTTTTAATATTGTCTTTGATTGACATAACCTTTACACCACCACCGCCGTGACCATGCACGCTGTAAAGCACGCGAAACGTCGGATAAATTTAAAATTATGTTAAATAATTGTAAATTTATAATAATACATAACTTTAATGAAAAGTTTTTTCTTTATATTTTTTAGTTAACACCTCTAAGATGTCCGAGCCTTCGCAACTCCATTTATCCAAAGTGAGAATGTTGTCTCGTGGTAGTAGATCTATCAAGATCACCAATGTGAAATCCATCAGGCCACCAGATGCTGAGCTGATGAAGAAGCAGGAGGACGAGATATTCAGGTCTGAGGTAAATATACTTAAGCTAATATCGCTATTAAATGGGGTTGGTGGTAGTAGGGTAAAAGGTCCATATTCTAATTCGTTTCTCAAGTCACAATCTCGTCTTGAGCGATCTCAAAATATGTCAAACATCATACAGACAAATTGGTTTGACAGCTAAACTAGATTTAAGTTTGATTGACGTTCTAGAATACAGGCCTAGTTATATGTCAAATCATATAAATTATTTGGGGGTCATAAAAAATAGTTTGACTTATAATAATAATAGAATTATTCATCTATACATATATCTGATATTTTCAAGGATCCTTCCAAACGGGCTTGTCCGATTTTCATGAAGTTTTTGTATAAACGGCTCATTGGTCAAGTGGTTAGTCAATCCCCGTCTGAGACAAACATCGATGTGATGAGCATTTGGTGTTGTGCTTAGGCCTTGGGTGTTTAAATATGTATTTATATGTCTATTTATCTATAATATGTATGTATATCCGTTGCCTAGTACCCATAACACAAGCTTCACCAGCTTAGCATGGGACTAGGTCAATTGGTGTGAATTGTCCAATAAAAAACATCGGACAAGCCGTTATTATAAGTGTGGTATAAATATAGGACATACAGAATATGAGTGCAGTGTTGGCCTAGTGGCTTCAGCGTGCGACTTCGTAAGTTCGATCCGGCTGTACACCAATGGACTTTCTCAGTGCCCATTTAACATTCGCTGGAAAGGTGAAAGGAAACATCGTGAGGACACCGGCTTGGCTTAGAGTCAAGTAGTCAACGGCGTGCTTCAGGCACAGAAGGCTGAACACCTACTTGCCTATTAGATTAACAAATCAAATCATGATACAGAACTCTGAGGCCTAGAACTAAAAAGGTTTTAGCGTCCATTGATTTTTTTTATTTTTTATAAATTAAGGACGAGTCTAACTGTCGTAAGGTATTTTTTAAAATTTTAGTTACGAAAGGAGATTGCATCCCGATACCGCACCTGTGGGCATCATAAATACGAATGCCTCCTTCCAGTGTTGGTGGGTCGGGCATTCTGTGCCCAGCATATTTTGGATGACTGCACAGCGCCGTACCAGCAGTGCGCGCATATTAATTCCCAGGGTAGAAGGTGCCCTGTACCAGCCCCAAAGGTGGATCATAGGTGAGTTTTTAACGATTTTTTTGGGGTAAAGTACTGGATTCTTACTCCAGATTTTACATGAAGATCGAAGGCATAACCTTAGGGATGAGAGTCTAATTTTTATTTTCAAATTCAAATATATTAGTTCTGTCAATATGAATGATGTTTTCCTTAAAATTATTTACTTTTGAGAACCTCCCTCAGTTTGTTTAAAATGGATAAACAGGATAGATCATTTAAAGAGATTTTATAATAACCAACTACTGAGGAGTTGGCCTATTAGCGTGTGCCTCTCAACCCGAATCCTGGCTGCGCGACAATGGACTTTTATGTGAACTTGACACTTGCTTGTATGGTGATCCTACTTGCCCATTAAGGGCTTATGAAACAGAAAATCCATGAACTAGAGATTGTAGTGTCAAGGTGATGTCAGAGGGTTTTTTTTTATTATTATAAATTTCTTAATCTTTCCGATGTTTGTCGGGAAACTAAGGAATGAATGATGTAGAATAAAAAAATGTCGATAACCTGTTGAGAAAACTCGTTAGTGGACTTGCGTAACGTGTAATTTTTAAAAACGTTTCACTGAGGTTTTGAGTATAGGTATACCAATAATAATCAGATACATAATATACCTACTATTACTGTACAGTCTACAGTCAATACCCATTTGTAGTGATTAAGAAAGCGATTGTGTCTAATAATATAAGAGAATGTCTAGTATAACTATTTATGAACATAATCAATTTGTGGATCGTAGCTGAATGCCAAACTAATACTATGGGCTAATATTCAACGACTGTTGGCTATCTCTGTGTGCCATAAGCTGCTGCGAGCGTTTGCGATTTTCTAACTATATTTACAGCAAGGCGCTGCGAACTGCGATACGTACTCTGTCTGTCTAGCGAGACGATACTGAATATTCAGAAGATTCTCCGTTACGACGTATTTTTATTAATCTCGCTTAGGGAACGTTCAAGTATTATGTAACGATTTTGGGGGGGGGGGGCTCCTTTTATAAAACGTTACGATGCTGGTCGGGGATTGAATTACGCGTTATTGTTAATATTATTTTCGACATTCCAGTACTTACCACATAATGGTAACGTTACGGCGCGTTACACGGGGAGGGGGGCTCAATAATCTCCAAAAATTGCGTGACGTAATACTTGAACGGTCCCTTAGGAACTATTTTATGATAGCTTTTTCTTATTCTTTTTATTAGTTCTGAAATGAACTTCTTATAAATTTAACTGAAAGGTTGAAATATGTAGTTCTAATAAGCGATTAAGCCGCGCGGCTAGCTATTTCTTAGATGTGCCCCTCTCCTGCACTCCGGCCCCTCGCGGCGCGCGGCGGCGTTGCGGCGAATTAATTTTGTTGTACTTGTTATATCTTTCGAATGGAATGTCTGATTTTAATAAAGTAAATAGTAATTTATTTATGTAAGGATTAAGGCTAAATAATAAATAAATAAACTTAGTCTGGTTTTGGTCTGAATTTCTATTTAATGATAGAAATTTAAAATTAAAAAGTGGTTATAGTGACATAACTGCAATAGGTACACATGCTGTCGCGACATTTTTTGTAGATATCGATATGTTTAATATTGTGGCACATTTTTTTGTTAAATTATCAATAGTTTTCGCAGCGCATGCGATGAAAGATAATTTATAGGCTTTTTTTTTCAGGTATAATGTAGCATTCAAATGGTGAAAGACTTTCTTAAATCGGTCCCTTTTTGAGCCAATTTGTTACAAACATACTTGCATACAAATCTTTCCTCTTTATAATATTAGTATAGATATATTTCTATACATATTCCCATATAGTCATAGATAGACAGGGTTGAGTTAGAATAGCTATAGACAAAAGTAAATGATGAGATGTATGAACAAGGGTGTTTTTGATTCTGGAAAATAGTAAGTGCAGGCAAAACCGCAGTGCCCAACTAGAATTCGATTTTTCAGCGTTTGCTTCGAACATGCCCGCGCAGCCCTAATCAGTCGTCAACGGAGCGCTGCGCCTCCGCCCCCTGTCACTACGACGGAGACTCTGTTGAACCAATTGCAACATTATATACGGTATGTATAACCATAAAATTAATAAAAAAAATGATGGTAAAGAGAAAAAATAATAATGACAGACAGTTTAATATGGGTTCATTTAAGAAGAGGTTAAATAGGCATCTCCTGGACAGGCTCTCCAATGTGATAAGATCAGGTGGGATTGTGGCCATACGTCTGTCCAGTTCTGTATAAAAAAAAAGAAGGTAAACAAAAAATAACCTGTGCCTGTACTCTGTAACTAAGTAGTGAGTCCAATGATAAAATTAATAGTAAATTGTTTGATGGCATTGAGTGTCCATTGGCAGTTTCTCAGTCTTCCCAAACTTGTGACAAATATATCCAGTTCTGGTGCAGGAGACGGTTAAGCAGCAAAATCATAGGGGGATTAGATTGCTGCTGCTGCTAGACGTGGACAACTCATGAGCTCTACTTAGGGCATGCGCCTGGGGCTCTGAAATTCTAGAAGCAGGTCTGTACAGACTGTTCTACCTCAGAACATTTGCTCGTTCTAAAAAAAATAGTAGAAAAGTTTCCTAATGCTGAGTATAGGTGGCGCTTTTTTAAAGGATTAATAATCATGTCATACAATATTAAGGAATTATTAATTATATGAAAAAGGGCGCTGCTCAATAATTTACTTCCAACTTGGCTCAAAATACGTTTATTCAGTTTAGATTCGCCATAGCGCATGCTTATGAACGTCAAAAACGTTTACAAAACTCGCGAAAGAGCAAGACTACGCCATCCGTTCGCAAAACTACCAGGAGGCCTTGTTCTGAGAAGAACGGGCAAGAAACTCTAAGTTTTACCCTCCCTCTACAATACAATTATTCAAAGGAAAATGTCATAAACCACAACGTCATTAAAGTTACATAATTAAAAAAAATCTGTTCTGTGATTTACAACATTCACCATTACACAACTTACAATATTACACAATTGACGCTTTCGCCTTTCCAATTAATGTAAATACCCAAAACCTTACTAATTGAAAGAACACAGTATACATGTACCCTCGAGATACTTAAAAAGGGAGGGTAGTACAAATATCTACCCACCAAAAATAAAAAAAATATAATTTCAGGCCAGAACGTACGCGTACAACATCGGGCGCCTCCTCCGTGTCTGTGGTTAGCGATCCAGCTGACATCGAAATTACATCGCATTCTGTCGATCCGTTTAGTATGTATTTTTATTTTGTAAGAATTTATTAAATACGTTTAATATATATATATAGTAGCTTAAACTCTATGTATTTGTGTATTAGTATTATTATCTAGTCACACTAGCAACTTCTTAAGCTTTTTTTTAAAGAGTTCAAAGAGGGTGCACTAATTACACTTTCCTGAAGCCTATTCCTATTTATATTATTGTTTGTGCCTACATGATTAATATAAAAGTATTGATGTTTTAATATAGATAAGAAGCTCATCCCCTTCCTCTCCGAATCATCATGGCAGCGTTATTTAATAGAACTTTTTTACCCCAGGAGGGTACCTGCACTTCTAGTACAGGAGAATCCGTCCCTGGGTGTACTCACTCAGGCTGTCCCGCGTATTCTGGGGGGGACAAAATACCGCTCAACTGCAGAGGCAAATCTAGAAATAAACTCACGGTAACACGATTTAACACAGACTTTACTAACATTAGGGGGCTTCAATCTAATTTAAATCCCGTCCACTTTCACCTCGAGACGGCTAAGCCGGCCTTATTGTTTCTAACGGAGACCAAGATAGTTCCCTCGTCTGTTGAACATTTGCACTATCCAGGCTATTGTCTTGAGCATAATTTTAGGCCACAAGCCGGTGTATGCGTTTACATTCGTGAGGATATAAATTTCCGTCGCCTCTTACATTTGGAAGAATCCGATCTTTCTACCTTGTGGGTACGCGTAGAATGTGCTGACCATCCCCGCATATACTGCTGCCTTTACAGGTCACACAGCGGCAACACCGAGGTCGATCGACTCATAGAACATGTCCAAACTGCACTCGATTCCCTTCTGTCTCTATCGCCTGCTGAAGTCGTTATATTGGGTGATTTCAATGCCCATCATTCTGAGTGGTTAAATTCTCGTACGACCGACTATTCGGGAAGAGGCTTCCATGATTTCGCTCTTGCATATGCTTTAACTCAACTGGTCACAACGCCTACGCGAATACCAGACCGAGCTGACCATCAGCCTTCGTTATTAGATCTTATGCTGACTTCTCACCCAGACTTCTATGAGGTTGCTGTGGATGCCCCACTTGGGTCCTCCGACCACTGCTTGGTGCGGACCGTTGTGCCAATTAGGCGTCGAACCCGCCCGCAGTTTTCGGAATGCCGTCGTGTCTGGCATTACAAATCGGCCAATTGGGATGACATGCGTCATTTCTTTGCAGCATACCCATGGTTGCAAGTCTGCTTCAAGGGTAGTGATCCTGACGCCAGCGCTGAATCTGTCGCCGATGTGGTGCTACAAGCAATGGAACTCTATATCCCTTACTCTATGGTCCCCATTCGTGGTAAATCTCGGCCATGGTTTGGCCACTCTTGCAAAGAGGCTTCCCGTCTTAAGCTAGAGTACTATAAAATCTGGGCTCACGCAATGGCCATAAAGGATCCCGATGTAGCTCTCCATAAAAAGAAATTTAATGCAGCTACCCGCACCCTTAAACGAGAAATTTTTAAAGCAAAATCGGAACATATTGGCAGAATTGGTGAAAAGCTCGCGAAATTGCCCTCTGGAACTCGAGCCTTTTGGTCATTGGCGAAGGCAACTCAGGGAAACTTTTGTCAGCCCTCTTTACCATCCTTGCGAAAGGTGGATGACTCGATGGCTCACTCGGCGAAAGAGAAAGCAGAGCTCCTTTGCTCTCTCTTTGCATCTAACTCCACGCTCAATGACTCAGGGACCTTACCGCCTACTATTCCGCATTGCGGGTTTTCTATGCCTGAAGTTCGATTCGAACAGATTGGTGTGCGGAAGGCCTTAATCTCCCTTGACACCCACAAGTCAAGTGGTCCTGACGGCATTCCCTCGATCGTTCTTAAGACTTGTGCTTCTGAGCTGACTCCGGTGCTTACACGGCTCTTTCGACTCTCGTACTCCTCGGGCGTAGTTCCAAGCTCATGGAAGACTGCGCATGTTCATCCCATTCCCAAAAAAGGTGACCGCTCTGAACCATCCAGCTACCGACCTATCGCAATCACTTCTTTATTTTCAAAGGTAATGGAGTCTATCATCAATAGGCAGCTCTTGCGATATCTGGAGGAGCACCAGCTAATTAGTGATCGTCAGTATGGCTTTCGCCGTGGCCGCTCGGCTGGTGATCTTCTTGCCTATCTAACTCATAGATGGGCCGAAGTTGTGGAAAGTAAGGGTGAGGCTTTGGCCGCCAGCTTGGATATAGCTAAGGCCTTTGATAGGGTTTGGCATAGGGCGCTTCTTTCGAAACTACCGTCATACGGTTTTCCCGATGACTTATGCCGATGGCTGGCAAATTTTCTTGTAGGACGTAGCATTAAAGTCCTAGTTGACGGAGCGTGCTCCAATCCTAGACCCATCAATGCAGGCGTTCCGCAAGGTTGTGTCCTTTCGCCGACCCTGTTCGTTCTGCATATCAATGACCTGTTGAATATCGACAACATTCATTGCTATGCAGACGACAGCACCATCGACACATTATATTCCGGCCATCCGAACATGTCTCGATCTGAGGTTGATGAGAGCCGTAACTTACTTGTTCTCGAAATTGAGTCGATTCTGGAGAAGGTTTCTGTGTGGGGTAGTAACAACCTTGTTAGGTTTAATCCTACAAAGACTCAGGTTTGTTCTTTTTCTGCCAAGAAAGATCCTTTTGTCGTGTCTCCTCAATTTGAAGGCGCTCTCCTTAGTTCGTCACACAGCCTCAGTATCCTTGGGGTTGGCATCTCGAAAGAAGTCCAATTTCGCAGTCATCTGGAAGAAAAAGCCAAACTGGCTTCCAAAAAGCTGGGTGTTTTGGGAAGGGCTAAGCAGTATTTCACTGAGGTGCAACGTATGCAGCTCTACAAAGCTCAAGTACGACCTCATATGGAATACTGCTCGCATCTCTGGGCCGGTGCTCCCAAATACCAGCTTCTTCCTTTTGACCAAATTCAGCGAAGGGCTTGTCGAATTGTCAATCTCCAATGTCTTACTGATCGGCTTGATTCTCTATCGCTACGCAGAGACATTGCGTCTCTTTGCGTTTTTTACAAAATTTATTACGGAGAGTGTTCGGAAGAATTGTTTGGGTTGATCCCTCCTGCCTCTTTCCAACACCGTACGAGCCGAATGACCTCCAAATTTCACCAGCATCATCTTGATGGTTGGAGGTCTTCCACGGTCCGCTTCACAAGGCATTTTCTTTTGCGAACTAGCGAACTGTGGAATCGGCTCCCGGGGGGGGTCTTCCCTCAGAGATACGACCTCCAAATGTTTAAGAAGAGAGCCTACTCCTCCCTCAAAGGCCGGCAACGCACCCACTAATAATGGGTGTCTATGGGCTGCGTAGACTGCCCTTTTTGGTCGTCCCGCAGCTCGTTTGCCCCCTATTTAATAAAAAAAAAAAAAAAAAAAAAAGATAAGTATTGTACCAAAACTCATATTAAATAGACGTGTCCTGAAGAGCCTCCTTTTATTACAATTAGACAGTAACCATATAAGGTCATACGAATACCAAAAAAGGTACATTGGTGACACCGATAACAACTTTGGGCATACAGTATTGCAATGAAGTTGATATATGAATCCAGCCCAGCAACCATATTTAGCATCATAGGCCGGTATTAGAGCATTAATTTTGGCAAAAATAGCTTAGTTAAGCTTAAAATAGTTGAGCTGGAAAAGGACCGACATAATTACCGTTGATATAATAGCCACCATCGTTCAAGATCGCTATCAGCGTCAAGGGGTCGAAATCTGACTCGCCGGACACCGGAAATCCCGAATTGGATATGCAGTTATCATTTTGTGTATCGTCACAGAGCAAGGAATTACGTAGAGCCGTGAGCTTGGAAAAAATCTAGAAATTCGGAAAACTAAGTTGCTATCAGAGGCAGATATATGCACCATTGCACATTCAACGCCTGTGTGTGTGTGTGATTCAACTAAAATTTTGGATTATTAAAAAAAAAACTTATGGGGGTTAAAGTGATACAATTCAGTTTAGTTTTGTAACAATAGCCTTTTGTGTTGGCCGACGTCAAACAGCCAATTGGGTTTTTAAAAAAAAAATATTTTTTCAATTATAAACAATTAAATATTGATGAAATTTAAATAAAAATCACGTGACTATAAACGCGCCATGAATGATCGATCACCATGTTGTGACGTCATAATGTTAAAGCAATTTAACAGTACAGCGTTTACGGCTATTAATATATGTATATACGTCAGAGGTTCAACGCGATTAATAATTACAAAGTTAGTATCACTACCGTCGCCCGACATTATTACTTAATATTTAAACACAGTCTGTGCGCACGTCCGGCGCAGGCGCCGATCGGAAAGCAACTGAAGCTCTTCACGACCGATTCTACGCACTACTGACTGCTTGACTTTGACAATTGACACATTGACACTTTACAACCTGTAAGATCTCTATGATATTGCGTGGTGTTGCCATTGCGTGGTGTTGCCATTGTAATCACACAAATTACACCGTGTTTTATTATAACCTAATCTCTGACACGGCCATTCTGATAACCAACGCGCTCTCGCGTTGCTGCTGCATGTCACAGCCAGCCTAATTTCCGTTTCACCACGCAAAACATAAGTAAAGCTTTCAACTTCACACCAATCAAGGCGTAGATGCCTTCGTATTACAACTTTATTGGATAGAAAAGCGTTTAAGCTTTCAACACTTCTTACAAGCAGCACATCAATTACATCGCAAAGCGTCCCAGCTTTCAGCATCACCATTGTTAAAATAAATCTAAGGTTAAACCACAGCAAAGCATCCAAGCTTTCATCATCAACATTGTTCAAATAAATCTAAGGTTAAACCACAGGAAAGCGTCCAAGCTTTCATCATCAACATTGTTCAAATAAATCTAAGGTTAAACCACAGCAAAGCATCCAAGCTTTCATCATCAACATTGTTCAAATAAATCTAAGGTTAAACCACAGCAAAGCATCCAAGCTTTCATCATCAACATTGTTCAAATAAATCTAAGGTTAAACCACAGCAAAGCATCCAAGCTTTCATCATCAACATTGTTCAAATAAATCTAAGGTTAAACCACAGGAAAGCGTCCAAGCTTTAATCGTCAACATTGTTCAAATAAATCTAAGGTTAAACCACAGCAAAGCGTCCAAGCTTTCATCATCAACATTGTTCAAATAAATCTAAGGTTAAACCACAGCAAAGCGTCCAAGCTTTCATCATCAACATTGTTCAAATAAATCTAAGGTTAAACCACAGCAAAGCATCCAAGCTTTCATCATCAACATTGTTCAAATAAATCTAAGGTTAAACCACAGCAAAGCATCCAAGCTTTCATCATCAACATTGTTCAAATAAATCTAAGGTTAAACCACAGCAAAGCATCCAAGCTTTCATCATCAACATTGTTCAAATAAATCTAAAGTTAAACCACAGGAAAGCGTCCAAGCTTTAATCATCAACATTGTTCAAATAAATCTAAGGTTAAACCACAGCAAAGCATCCAAGCTTTCATCATCAACATTGTTCAAATAAATCTAAGGTTAAACCACAGCAAAGCATCCGAGCTTTCATCATCAACATTGTTCAAATAAATCTAAGGTTAAACCACAGCAAAGCATCCAAGCTTTCATCATCAACATTGTTCAAATAAATCTAAGGTTAAACCACAGCAAAGCGTCCAAGCTTTCATCATCAACATTGTTCAAATAAATCTAAGGTTAAACCACAGCAAAGCATCCAAGCTTTCAGCATCACCATTGTTAAAATAAATCAAAGATTAAAGCACAGCAAAGCGTACAAGCTTTCAGCATCAACATTGTTCAAATAAATCAAAGATTAAACCACAGCAAAGCGGACAAGCTTTCAGCATCAACATTGTTCAAATAAATCAAAGATTAAAGCACAGCAAAGCGTACAAGCTTTCAGCATCAACATTGTTCAAATAAATCAAAGATTAAACCACAGCAAGCGTCCAAGCTTTCAGTATCAACATTGTTCAAATAAATCAAAGATTAAGCCACAGCAAAGCGTACAAGCTTTCAGCAACAACACTAGGCTAAATAACTGCAAAGCGTCTAAGCTTTCAGCAACAACACTAGGCTAAATAACTGCAAAGCGTCTAAGCTTTCAGCAACAACACTAGGCCAAATAACTGCAAAGCGTCCAAGCTTTCAGCAACAAAACTAGGCCAAATAACTGCAAAGCATCCAAGCTTTCAGCAACAACACTAGGCCAAATAGCTGCAAAGCCTCTAAGCTTTCAGCATCAATAAGAGGTCAAATAAATTTGAGACCCAACTACTGCAAAGCGTCCCAGCTTTCAGCAGATCATTAGGACAAAGCGATGAGGCTTTCAATCCATATCCTTGTCACAAAGCGTAATAACTTTCAGACAACATAAAACCTTTATAACGATCATAAATTGTGTATTAAATAAAATACCATCACGATCTAGACCAACAAAACTAAAGAAAAATTCGTCAGCTCCTCAATTGTTCACGGCTTAATACAACAATTCAGTTCAGACAACATAAAACCTTTTAACAATCAATAAAGATCATAAATTGTCTATTAATTAAAACACCATCACGATCTAGATTCTAGATCAAAAAAAAACTAAACAAAAATTCGTCATCTCCTCAATTGTTCACGGCTTAATACAACATGTGTATGGTATGAAACGTTTTGTTTTAGTTCACCATGAAACCTTTGAATTAATTGCCAACGAAAATGTTTGGGCACTATGACGCTACTCAAAGTTTTGCTATCAACATAACAATCAGCTAGATAGCCCGAACTTTTTAACAAAATTTCAATTCCGTGTACCCAACAGATATCCCAGACATCCCATCCTTCCACTTATCCCCCCCTTCCGGAGAACGCGCTTTGGCCGAAATTCACCGATGTCCAGATTGAGCATTCTAATAAACGAGCTGGATCTGGACATCCACAGTTGCTCACCTCAGACTTTGAGAGCGATTTTCGTTTAGTGTTTGTTAAATTAAATTTTTATTATCAAAACATGATTAATTAATTTTATTAGGTACTTCCTGCATGCTATGCCCGCCAGTAAGTGTTTGGCACATTGAAAACTGTACTTTATTTTTTCTTCTGTCAATGTACCAATGTGCCAAGCGTTGGCAAGCTTTTATAAATAAAATAAAAATAAATCAACATAATAAATTATTGTCAACATAACAAATTATTGTCTTTGTACAAGACGACCGAAGGTTAGCTTCAATAGTATCTTTTTCTATCAATTCTATAATTCAATTAGCGTCAGGACTTTTGTTCGGCTTGCAACCATTCATTACTCACACGCGAAGCATTTACTTCCTTGCAATTATAAGGGTTACGACACAAATAACCTACGTGTCGAATTCGAATTGAATCGAATTGTACGAATCCTTTCAGCCTTTCGGTACTCTATTTAGTAATAAACGCAGTCTTTTAAACATCGTCCTATCATCTTATTAATATCTGATGAAATCTAAAGGCCACGACTAAATTGGAGAAATATAACGCTCGCACAAGACCATCAATTTGTTCCGATATCAATGGCAATGGGTAACTGTCACGCACGGTATTGGAGTTAAGTTCCCGACAATCAACTCAAAGACGGTCGGACCCGTCTTTCTTCTTAACAAGAAATGCAGGGCTAGAAAAAGGCGAAGAGCTCGCACGGACTTTTCGTTCCAAATCAGTAATAATCTCACGCATTACGCTACGTTCAGAAGGAGCCAACCTTTACGGTTGACTTTGTACAATTTTGTTAAGATATTTTTAGATTAATTTGTAACGTAATTTGTATTAACGATAGTATTAGAATTTCCACTAGTAAAATTCCCTTTATATTTTGTCACAATAGCCCTTAGTCTTTCAATATCGTTACGCTCAGTTAAGTCGGTGCAAATTTTACCTAACTCTGCACTACTGTATGCTTAAAGCACGACACGCATCGACACTAGTATCGCGTAAAATCTTAGCGCCGTCGCTATTAAGGGTTAACATCAAACCGGGTGTTTTAAATATCTCTCTACCTAAGATTACGTCATACTGCAACAAATGTGAATCAACAATGACAAACGTTATTTCGGTATGGAACCCTACAAACTTCTTTTTAATCAGGGAACATCCTGAACCACTGTCAATCAGTGCTTGCAAAGTATAACTGCCTTATGCAAATTTTGATTAGAGGATGTACAAACGTTGACCAATTTTGATTGTAAATTGCAATCTTTAAATTTTTATTCTCGTTAAATAAAATAAATAAATCAGTGGCGCTAAAGCCTACAGGCCTTCAAGCCTCCGATCCCTGAACCCGCTCCATGATCAGTTTAACCTCCACATTATAAAACAAATAAAATAAGAATGTCCAAGTTTGTGGCAATTTGAACATCGCGTTCTTACTAACTATTGGCTGTTCACTAGATTTATCAACAGACGTGCGAGGATGGGTACCCTCATTTTGATTTTTATACGTAAAAATAAACAATGTCGTTTTAAATGTCCTACCTAATCAATAAAATGGCAACGACCTGTAGTTAACTCGCATATTTTAGGGTGCTTAGAAGCATTATATTCACCACGGACCTCACATGTGAATTTCACTTAAGGTTTAATGTTAGGCTACGTATTCAAATGTGACACAAAACTCGTCGGAGTATTTTTTAAGTTAATCTGTGCGTACCTTAACATTACAATTTTATTGGACTCACCCAAACCTGTCTCCAGTCGGTTGATCAGCACCATTTTGTTGGTGGAATATTCAATGTAGGTCACCGCATGGTCACTCGCCCTTATTCCAACAAACTGAAGAGCAAGTCGGTCCTTAAACTCTTCCCAGGTACGAACACAACACACCACACACACAACACGCACAACGGGTACAAACATGGAGCCCACGACAACAACAGAACAAACGACGGTAGATAAATCTTACTAGATTTTAGCGTCCTTTTATCACCCACACTCGAAGCATATTTTGAAATTATGTTGCCCATAATTCAGGCGTAAACGTGCTGGGTCCGTCGTCTTTTGACGTCGATGGACCCGCCGCTCTATTTCTTTGAGCTTCATAATCTGGTGTGAAATATTCACAATTTCCACTAGCAGGCATTGCGGTAGGCACGCAGAATGAATTTTGTATCGATCTCACTTCTGATGTCAGAGGTTCAACGCGATTAATAATTACAAAGTTAGTATCACTACCGTCGCCCGACATTATTACTAAATATTTAAACACAGTCAGTGCGCACGTCCGGCGCAGGCGCCGATCGGAAAGCAACTGAAGCTCTTCACGACCGATTCTACGCACTACTGACAGCTTGACTTTGACAATTGACACTTTATTCATATTGCGTGGTGTTGCCATTGCGTGGTGTTGCCATTGTAATCACACAAATTACACCGTGTTCTACTATAACCTAATCTCTGACATATAGTATATTTAATATATTAAATATTAATATTAATTAACTAGATTAATATAAATTATTAATATAAAAAAGAAAAAAAATAAAATAAGACATCAAAAACAACAAAAATTAAAAATTTAAATTAAAAATTCCCTTTTGCCATTCGATTCGCTTCAAGTGTGTAATGTGTGTGTGCTGTGGTTGTAATTGGCCCTGGCTCAGCATTATGCTGAGGAGCAAAAAGTTCCACAGCGCTGGTCATTCTGCCAGAGACCGCAGCAGCTAGTTTGCTGCTAAATAAAATAAATAATAATAATACCAAGTAGAAAAATAATAATGATAATATTAAAGTTAGAAGTGTGAGTAAATCGTGTCAGAGTCTTTTCAGAGATTTTTACACGATAAAGTAATGAGAAATCTAAGTTTTGTTTTTAACTATATCGATGACGTCATTATTGCATCTGCAACAGAGACAGTTTAGCCGACTTGACAAATATGGAGTAACCATTAATCTGGCGAAATGCGACTTTGGATGGAAAGAACTATATTTCTTGGGTTACCACATCTATATGTAATATTTAGTAGTGTCCAAATATGATAATAAATGGATTTTGGATTTCTTCCAATCCGACATTGTTCTACGATCATGCCGATTTTACCGCAATATGGCGAGATTTTTTCAATTTGTCACGCTCGATGATGGCTTTAAATTGTCTGTAGTTCTCTACATTTTAGTACATATGGATTAGGTATATTTATTGTTAATCTGTGGTTTATGTACCCGACCCTGTTTGTTCTGGGTATGGTGGGCTATGACCAGCTACGCCTCAGAAGAGAGCTAGCCTTGTCAGTGTATGTATTTAAGATACTTACGGGTCGGGTTCATAATCTGGACATAATGGAGAGACTGAGTCTACGGGTACCAAGTAAAAACCTGAGCCGGAAGTTTCAACTTTTTTATGTACCGCGCGCACATTCCAACTTGGTTAGCGAAGCACCACTCACGCGAGCAATAATTATAATAAATAGGATTTCTGTTGAGTTAGTTCACAAGAGTTGCTTCCTATATTATTAGTTATAAGATTTAGGTATATAAATATATATTTTTCTTAATGTGTTTTATCTAGGTTAATTGGTGTGGGTGTAAATATTGTGTAGTTCTATCGAATTAGTAATTACTGTAAAGATTGAATAAGGATATGGAATAAATAAATAAAAAAAAGGGTGCGTGTACTCATGTACGCGCGTAAGAAATAACTTCTTTGGCTTTCTTAATTTTTTTTTAAATATTAAATAATTAATAATAAATATTTAACGTTAATAATTTAATAATATTTAATATTTAGTTTATTATTCAATGATTAATTAATAATAATAATAATTATTATTTTATTATTCATTCAATTTTATAACTAGGTATGTTTCATAACCTTTTGTCTAAGTAACAATATGTCTTTGTGAAAAAGCACTGCTACATTTCTTTGAAAAAATAATTGAAACTCCTTTATTTGTTTAAAGGTACTACAAAGGTCATTATGGTCATTCGAAATTCTTGGCATAGCTGCAAACGTCACGCATATTCTATTTATTTTTACTTGTAGATTGTCTTATTCCCATCTCGGTCGCGCACGCTCGGCTGGTTTAAAAAGAATTCGTTAGTGGGCAACTTCATACTGATAATTTTGTGTCACGGTGCGCGCGCATCATAAAATTTCACTCTCATAAATTTTTTATAACGCGCCTAAAGAAGTATAACTTCAATAACATCTGTCTATGGTATATTGAAAATATTATGTTTAATCAAAATTTTAATTAAAAAAAAATGTCTTTACAGAGGAAATAGAAGCGACCGTGGTCAACTCTGCAGTGTCATCGAACATAATGGAATTCGCCAGCGCAAGTGAAAGTGATTGCGATAGTATAGAACTGAATGAAGATATTACCGATCTGTTGACTGATACGGAGGATGCGCCGTGTGAAGATCAACCGTTATGGTATAGTCATAGATAATAATAATAAAAACTTTATTTATGACAAAAGGGGGGGTGACAGAATTCATATATCGTTAGTCCCCACACTAGGGAGGCCCTGTGTTGTGGGTAACTAGAAAAACAATTATTACGTGGTACATGTTTAAATTTAGTGAATGAGTGAGTGTATGTGCATGTATTTGAGAATGTAGCTGAAAGTTATTACGATCGTGCACTGTCTGTGTTAGTTTATGAAACCTCAAAGTCATACCAAGATATGTAGTAATGTCTCTGTGGATTCGAAATCCAATTTGGCTAGTGTAGTTTCTATGTGACTTGCTAATTTATATCTGGATAGTTTTACGATCTCAGAATCCATAGATTTGGAAATTTTGATGTCAGGGATGTTATGGGGTCCGTAACCGTATCCGTTTCACAACTTTCGGATAGTTTTATATAAGGGCGGAGTGTAAAATCTAAATGAAACGACGTGATTCGACAGGTTTTATTACTCACAAAAAGAATTAAAAAAACATTTAATATGTTATACATAGGTTATAAGTTAATATGTGCAATGTACAAAGCTAAATGTTTTTTTATAGCTCTTAAATTTATAGCTTTCTAGATTCTAATACCAACTGATAATCTAGACTAGATGAAACCTTTATATGAAACTAAATTATTATATACTATTTGTGTTTATATTTTACTTCAATCTAACCGTAACCGAAACTAACGCAATTTTTGGAGATTATTGAACCCCCCCATGTAACGCACCGTAACGTTTTTCTGTACCCAATCGTCAAACGTTTCGTGACCACCCAGTGACTATTAAAATACCTAAAAGTGATCATTATGTGGTGTAAAGTACTGGAAAGTCGATAATAATTAACAATAACGTGTAATTCAATCCCCGCCTCGCGTCGTAACGTTTTACAATTTTACTAGGTGGTCACGAAACGTTTTACTATACTTGGATACAGAAAAACGTTACGGCGCGTTACATGGGGGGGGGGGGGTCAATAATCTCCAAAAATTCCGTGACGTAATTCTTGAACGCTCCCTTGAGAACTGGCAGTAAATATAAAATTAGAATCATTTCATATGTATTTATTTTTATTTACAATCAAGTATACATACATATTATATATTTCTAATTTTCTTAAGCTACAAAGTAATAAAGAAAATCATTTCTTTTTAAATTTTTAAAGAAACCAAACTGGCAGTGTACATTTAACGCTGGCAGCATTTCCTCGCTGTATTTTGATACTAATTTGTTTAAGAAAGCACAGGCTCTGAGGTCACCGGTACTATCTTCCAGGCGCCAACTTAATTCTTTAATAAGCGCCTGTGCGCTTGAACCCCAATGCGCAAGAGTTTATTTTTTGACGTTCATAAGTGTACATTTTGTTACCTATACAAATAAATGATCTTTGTATTGAATTTTGGAGTGTATGGAAGAGCAGCTAAACCAACCAAATCCGATTTCTACATTTAGGGGGTACATGGAGCTTTTATCAATAAAGTTTACCTATAAGTGATAATTGTATTGATGATTTTTTTGCATATTCCAGGCGCGCTGGCGTATTCACAGCTCAAGAAGTGGTGTCGGAGACGAACAACGTTTTGAAATTGTTAAAAGAAGCGTACGTAGGACAAATGGGGAAATTGAGGATTTCCCTACAAATGGCGAGACTGCAGTATTTGAGGAACTTAAAGGCTGAGAAGGAATTGTATTGTTAGTATTAAATATATGTTATATACATACCCAATAACGCGATTTGAAATACTGATTTTGTACGTCAGTCACATGACATAAGCCAGTGACGTAGCATGCTTGTAAATAATGTCTTTGTCTAATACTAATACGATCTTGGAGTTTAATTTCGTCGGTGGCTTTTTGAATTATACAGTCGACTCTCGATAATTTGAAACTCAAGGGACCAGAGATAAATATCAAATTATCAAGAGTTCAAAATAACTATGTATTTTACGAATGATATTTAACAGGGAAAATCTTAACATTTGTTTACAAGCATGGTACGTCATATGTGCGACGCCATCTTGCCGAAAGATAAAACAACAATTTTTCTAGGTTTTATATATCTAATATGTCAAATTCTCGTGCCACAATGTTCGTTTTCATACTCCTCCGAAAAGGCTCGACCGATTCTTATGAATTTTTATATGCATTGCTAACCCCTGACTGATAAGGGGTGTCCACCCCAAATTACTTTTTTTTATTTTTTAGACATTGTTTTGTTTTTTTTATATGATACAGCATACAAAAATACATAAAACTGTTAATTTTCCCCTTATTTTTTTTTATTGAACTAATAAATGTTTCCTAGAAATAATATACATGGCAAAACAAACGTTAGCCTGGTCAGCTATTACGTTATAAATATAGAAAATAGAACATATATTTTTTAAATATTGTAATATATCTCAGGCAGTATAAACACCCAATCGAAGAGCGGACCCCAGACGGTGCGCGAGAGGAGGCAAATAAGGAAGTTAAAGGCCTACGCCAGTTATCACAAGAAATTTCGACAGGAAGCCATTTTGGCAAAGAAACTTCAGAAGAAACGTGCTAAGGTATAATATCAGAGACAAATATCGTTTATTCATATATTCAGAATTACAGCTATCATTTTTTGACATGTCAGAGATGGCAAACCTTTTTGGCCGGGCACATTTTTCAATTTAAATACGAGTCTGAACATCTGAGTCTCACATACATTTTATTGTTAGTTAATGTATAAATTTTATCAAGTGCTCCACGTTGAGTAGTTTAACGGCGAGTGGTAGTTACGTTCCTTTTCTTCACAAACAGTAAAAAATGAACAACTAAAGATAACATTTTTTTCAAAAGGTTTACTAAACCTGGAATTAGTAGGCAGTGATGCCAGCTAAAGAATAAAATAAAGTTATTAAAGTTGATTCGGTATATTGATAGTGATTTTTAAATATTTGTTATTTGAGTAAGTAAATATTTAGATTAACCTTTTTGTAGGTAAAACATAAAAAATACGTCGCATTTTTATTATTGCCCTTAAATAATTCAAATTTGTCCCTTATTCAGGGGAGAACTTTTTTAGTAGCAACACTTATGAAATGTCAAAATTCTACGGAATTCAAAATCAGAGTATATGTCTAAAATCAGCAATATTTTCCAAATTTCCTTCTATAAAAACCAACATGAGTTCAGGCACCTCTCGTTCGAATTCTTCGCTATTTTAACGGTTTGGAGCTGGATATATTCGGTAATGGGCTGATCGGGTTAGGAGAAAACATTGTTGGGTTTTTTTTTTTCTTTTTTACCAAAAGTTTCTGGTAACTTTATTGTATGTTCATTTTATCTTGTATGTTTTTTCACATATTTTTTGTAACACTTGTTTATTTCAATTGTCATATATTTTAGATGGAAGATTTTGTAAAATATGCCGTAGATGTAGTACTATGTATAAATAAAAAAACGCGTGGCACTCGGGGACTGCCGCGGTAAAGCTATTGCATAGCTTCTATCGCGGGCTTCGAGCGTGGAGACCGAATCCAGAAATTCCGTAACGAAAAAAACCTTACGCGTTAGAGCGGGACAGAACGCATACTGCGTATTCATATCTATATATTCGTATCTCTCTGACGAGATCGGTGCAGCCGATGCGCGTTAGAGTGAGACAGACTATATAGGCGAGTTAGTCTGAGTCTGGTAGAGTGGTAGATTGAATTAATTTATCAAAGAAAAAACTTGAATTAATATCAAAGAAAAAAAATACTGCATAGTTAAATAATTATAATTGCATAAGTTGAAAAAAAAATGCAATAGCTTTACCGCGGCAGTCCCCGAGTGCCACACGTTTTTTTTATTTATGCAGTATTTTTTCTTTGATATAATTCGTAATTCAAGTATTTTCTTTGATATTAATTCAATCTACCACTACCAGACTCGGACTAACACGCCTTTATAGTCTGTCTCACTCTAACGCGTACCGGCTGCACCCGATGTGAGACGTCACGTTACGTCATCGTGTGTTAGGTTATTTTCGTTACGGAATTTCTGGATTCGATCTCCAAGCTCAAGGCCCGCTATAGAAGCTATGCAATAGCTTAAAATAATAACAAAGATACCAAAAAACTACTAAACCGATTCCGATGAAACTTATCCCTGAATATCGAAGTCGTTATGAAGTGGCAGAATAAGCCTGGATCTCTGTCAACAGGTGAACGAGATACCCACGAATCGGGGTAATCCACAACAAGGCAGGTGTTCGTTTACAGAGGGCGGGGTTCGATGCTCGACACATACACTTCCCGCGACGAAGCACTGTCTCAAGCACATACTACACGACCGGCAGCAGGTGGGTGACGGACATTTGTGTCTGTGCGGTTATTTGGACACAAAAATGTGTCCTATGTGTGGTATAATTCTAAATGCACTAACAAATATATACAGTAATTCTTTAATACGGTAGATTGGTTCAAAATGCGTTGTAGGAGGAGTGTGACCCCACATAACGCGGTATGTACAAATTATGTATTAAGAAAAAACTATGTTAACGAAATAAGTACAAATTATTAATACACGTTATATATTGTACAGAAATATAACGTGTGCAATCCCCGCGTTATATGGGGGAAAACAAACAAGTGAAATCGCGTAATATGAAAATGCGTTATAATAGTACCGTGTTAAAAAGTGGGTTAACTGTACAACAATAAGCAGAAAAGCAGTGTTGGCCTCGAGACATTTATTTATTTATTTATTGATTCAGAAGATTCACAGCACAATACAGAAATAGATGTATATATATATATATATATAACATTATGGGCCATTTACAAATGGACTTTCTTTCTATGTGCGCATTTGACATTCGCTCGAACGGTGAAGGAAAACATCGTGAGGAAACCGACATGTACCTACTTGCCCATTACATTGAAAAATTATCATGAAACAGATTCAGAAATCTGAGGCCCAGACCTAAAGAGAGTGCCACTGATTTTTTATTGTCACGAGTTCACCGCGAATATTGCAGATGAAGAATTTCTTCTAGCCAGTGTCTAGACGTTTGACCCAAACAAACTTCCAGTCCATCTCTTTTGCGGTTTTTTTTGCTTTGTTTAAAAGAGTTTTGTTTTTAAAAGTAAGGTACACACAATAATTTTGTTTGACCCACAAAAACCCAATATATTTGGGTTTAGTAAGCCATCTTTGTTGAATGTTCTACTTGACGTGTCTATTATTGAAACTCGCAATTATGGACTTCGGGCTGTTCGAGTCTCGAGATGGAGTGCGGGCTACAAAGTTAAGCTGTCGCTTTGTTATATAATAATTTACTTTCGAACCAATGCTTATTACCAGGTCAAGCAGATTCTCATTAACTGACTGTGGTATACCTTTTACTTCTGCATTTTTTATTCGATGCCATTGCTCTGCGAAATCCCTGTCCTTTTCAAGTAACCCAACTCTGTTCTATAGGTTTTCGATTGCTTCTTTGCTTTTTTCTATGTCTAGTATCCTATTTTCTATGTTAAGTAGTCGGGATCCAAACTCCTTAATAGTATTGCTGGCTTCAATCACCGTGGTTTTAAGGCCTGAGAAGAGCTCCCTCATAAATTTTACCTCGTTCTCTAGTTCCTCAAAGGCTGGCATACGACCGGTAAGAGATTTTACCTCCTCCCTTAATGTTGCTTCAGGCAGAGGTGACAGTTAGCTGTACTCGGCTGTTGACCTCCTGTCTTGCATTTTGGACATCGCTATGTAGATTTCCGGTCACACAGTTTACGGTAGCCCCCTTCCGTGATCCCCATGCAGTTAAGGTGCACGATGAGCATTGTTCACCATCACCACCAAACATTTTCTCTTTGCATTGCCCGCATCTTGACATGATTAGTTTATAAAGACGAGTTAGAGAATCACTGGTGGTAGTTAAAGGAGCTGAGGTATAAATATCGATTTTTAGTAATATTTTTCTCAATATGTCACAAATGGTCAATGCTAGGTGCTGTTCAAGCAGTGCAGCGACCAGCGCGGAGGCGTGGCCTGCAGGGAGCCCATTGCCAAGTTGCCTCTCGCCTCCAATGCCTGCAGATACCACACGGGGCCTCCCGTGTATGCAACTTTTACATTGAAGGTAAGGAATTAATATAGGATACTAGCTGACCTGGCAAACGTCGTTTTGCCATGTATATCGTTTGTAATAAAAAATAAGGGTTCATCGTAGAGGGGTGAAAATTGGGGGTTGTATGTATTTTTTAATGTTGTATCATTCAAAATTTAAAAATTACAAAAAAAATTAGCGGTGGACTACCCTTAACATTTAGGGGGATGAAAAAAAGATATTGTCCGATTCTCAGACCCAATATGCACACAAAATTTCATGAGAATCGGTCAAGCCGTTTCGGAGGAGTTTAACTACAAACACTGCGACACGATAATTTTATATATTAGATATATTCAGATATCGGGATACATTATCTATTATATCTTGACATGTCAGGCAGAAAAGGCTGATTTTTTTCCGGGTCATAAGTAACTGTCTAAAAATGTCATCAAAATCTGTCGGGTCGGAACAATTCAACTGCTTTTAAGTCGGAAAAGTAGTAACGCATAAAAGTTTTGAATTAATCTGAAGTTACAAGTTTTTAATTGTGTAGTTTCATCAAAAACGGTTAAGCCAAATATACTTTTGTAAAATGTTTAAAAAATGGCGTAAAATTTCTTCGCTTTTCAAATTATATGAAATTTATATCTTTTTTATTTCTACATTAAAAAAATATTCATTTCCAACACACAAATATACAGTATTTATAATATTCTTAAACTAAATAGCAATAATAATAATTAATAAATAAAAAATTAAACAAATTTATAAACTTTGGTCCCTGTATACTTATTCGTTCAGGAAAGCACCAACTCTGGGGTCACCGGTCACCTACAAGTCGCCTAATAGATTTGATTATGAATAAAAACTTATCAAAATCAGATTAGCTATTTAGTCAATATTTAATGTTAGCTATAAAACCTTACCAAGCATCAATTAAACCGGTTTCAATAACAAAAGTAATAATTGTGATGAATATTTTGCAGAAAGACGAAACGGAGTCAGATGCCGACTCCCATTCATCATCAGAGAGCGATGATGAAATACCGAATCCGAGGAAGTTGACTTCGGCTGTGGCCAGTGGCCTGCTCGATGTCCTCGGCTACAAATGACATCAGGTCCATCCATATGTCATATGGAGTAGGCGAATAGTGGAGACAAGTAGTTCAAGTGACACAGATCTTAGTGTATAATTGACAAAAATTACAATATTGCGAGTACATTTAAAACTGATACAAAAGTAGTCTTATGAACTGTTAAGTGATTCTAAGTGCATTTGGAATATGAGCCTTAATGTGTAAGGGACGTTCAAGTATTACGTAACGAATTTGGGGGGGGGGTCCTTTTGTAAAGCGTTACAATGCGGGGCGGGGGGGTCAATAATCTCCAAAAATTGCGTGACGTAATACTTGAACGCTCCCTTAGTTGCCTTAATAATAATAGTAGCCTTAATTCAAACCAGATACAATTTTACTAAAGCTAGAATAGTTAGTAGCTTTAAAAAGTATGTGTATGCGCTAAAATAAGTTAATAGCCCTTTTAATGAAGGACATTTAATGCCTTATTATTAAGTTGGCATCGTAAAGCATGAAAAACGCATCGCGCCATCGTACGATCGCTCCCAATTAGGACGCCGCCTATGAGTAGTGCGTAATGAAATTTAAAAATATATTTACAGATACAGTGTCAACTCTTTATAACGTCTTTCTTTGCCATTCTCTATAACATTAAAAATAGTTACATTTGTTTAACACCCAAATCTCACTCATTCACTATTTATAACGCAACAGCCATTCTTTATAACGATAAAATACTTTCATATTTAGATATCAACAACATACTTAAGTGTAATTGTTTTTATAATCAGCTTACAAAACTAACCTTTTGAGGTGCCGACATTTCTAAGACAGTCGTCTCGCCTTTGTTATTTGCATTAACACGTGTGCCATTATTTTTAGATTACATTGCCTCTAGGAAATTTTGGTCTCAGTTACTAAACGCACCACCTATCGTGTATCAGTCGCAAACAAACTACGAAACTGTCAAGATGGCCAGTAAAAAAAATAATTCACCTATTGATAGTAATAGAATTAGAAATTTAATTGGATAATTTTTTTTCTCTCCTCTCGCTATAACGAATACTTTCTATAACGAATAAAAAATGCTTGGTGCCTTGTAATTCGTTATAAAGAGTTTACACTGTATTACTTAATAAATTAAAAAAAGCAAAAACTATATGCTAATTTTGAAAGTCTAGAATAGGTTCAAAAATACATAAACATAATATATGAAAAATGCAGAGAAAGAATAAGGTATGTCCATCTCTGAGTAAATTGCGAGAAAAACGCTTTCTATAGTTTGAAAGTATACATTTTTCTAGTGAGAGAATAAAACCATTGTACATATATCTTTAATTACTTAATACTTATTGCTACCCATAGTTTTTCTTAAATATACATATTTTTCCATTTCTCTGATAATAAAAAATCAAATTTAATGTTTTATGATATTGTTCAACAAGATCAAATCAAGGAATGGTTCTGAATGAATGAATGTTTCGCTGTCATAACTCAATGATTCAAAGAAGATTTGAGCCTCCCTGCTGCAAAATGGTGCTAAACTCTGTAAATCTATTCATTACTCAATTTATCAAAACATTTGTATCTTGAACAGTTACATGGCGCTCCTACCTCATGAGTAGAAATCCGCAACTTTTTCATAACTTCGGAAGTTCTACCGGTCTTCTTTCTTTTCTTAGTATCTTTATTATAAGCACTATTGTTTTCTTCCAAATCAAAGTCCGAAATCATGGTAATTAACTTGTAAGCAAGCACAAAACATGTAAACAATACCGCGAATTACTAACGATTTTTTTTACCTCAAAATAACACCAGCTGTCAGTTGGACATTTCTAGTTCTTCCACATTTTAAGATGGACATTTCCTGTTGTTTTCAAATCAAAAGATAGATTTATTTATTTTTTTAGATTTTATCATTAAAGACTCAATTAACGCCATCTGTTGACGCTCATTTGTAATTCGGTAGATTATTACATTAAGATTGTATTTAATGAAATAAACTTACAGTTATAAATATAAAACTTGATTCCTAAATGTATTAAAGAAAATATTGATAGTAACTATTTCTGCATGTACTTAAATATAAAATGTTCAATCAATTTTAAGTCTGTTTTTTGAACAAGACTTTATTTTAAAAAAACATTAGTGTTAATAAATATGTGTTATTTGACTTGGTTTTTTATTTAGTAATGAAAATCTTAAGAAAATGGATTTTTGGGTTAACATGTCAAAAAGAGACTCGTGTGCAATTCACATGTGGTCTACCACTTCTAAGTGAAACCTTCAAAAACAATGTTTTTATAAATAATATGTAAATTGAATATTTTCACTACCTAAATGTAGGATTAAACTTTTCTTTAAAAACAATATATTTAATGTTAAATTTTAACATCAATCTTTAATTTGGTAAAAACTAAAATATGATTATTATGAAATTCGATGAAATAAAAAAGTGATATTAAAAAGAGACAGACATAAATTCATAAGATTTAACGTGGGAGAAAATGAGATAGGAAGCATTACACAGTGTATAAACTTTTAATTAAGTGTAGTAAGAAGTTTTCGCTTCAAAAAGTTTCTATAATTAATGATATGTAAATGAAATTGATAAATTTTGTCTAATTTTATAATTGAACTACTACTTAAATAACTATTTAATTTTTTGCACATCTTAGATGTTTTTTTTAAACCAGAAAATGCTTCCCATCTCATTCTCTCCCACGCCAGCTTTTTCCGTTGCATCCGGTTTGATAGCACAACGATTCTAAAAAAGTTTAACTTCAAAAACAAAGAAGTTCTTTAAAGAAATCATAAATTATAAAACATTATCAAAATATTTAAGTCGATGCTCTCTAGCGCCTTAAAAACTTCAAAGTTCAATGATTTCTACGCCATCTATTGAGTAATAGCAAAACGTCGTGTAGATTAGGATATAAATATAGAAAGATTCTAGAAGGGCTGTCTGCAGTTATGAACGCCATCTGTTATCAAGTATTTGTAACAAGCCATTGGATTTTTACAAAAATCTTGCGACTGGGTTTTATAAAATATTTTCCAAAAAACAGGCATCTAAAGAAATTTTTGATGTATTTAAAACCGATGCATACGGCCAAATGAAGTTACAAATGTTATAAAATAAAAATAATAACCAGTCTTTCCAAACTCACAGCTTCCACGTTTTTAATAATGATTTTGAGGAATCCCATAGCTTCCTGATGTTCTGTGGATCAGGTTGCACTGATGTTACTCGGCTCAGAACATCACAGACATGCTCAATTGGACTGAGGTCAGGACTTCGAAACTGACCAATTTTAAACGACCAATTTGCTTACTATACAATGCCTTTGCAGTTGACGGCTAGGCAGAAAAAACTATTATATATTGAGCTAAAGTCCCTCTAACGTTCGTTCATCTCACCCTAAGTTTAAGAACGAAAGTTGCGATTTCCTAAATGTAATAGTAATTGTTCAGATCTGTCAATGCTCACTTGTTTGTTCCAAATTTTAACAGCTGATGATGCGCTCACAGCTCACAAGACGTAGAGTATGTGTGAATAGGTGTAAGTAATATTTTAAATGTTTTAAAACAGTAAATAAGTAATTCAGTATGTCAATAATCAGTAAATAAATAAATTTGATTGCTGTCTTATTCATATCTCGCTTCCTCTCAAAGATTCAAGCCCTAAATATCGTGGGCCCGACAGATTTGACATAATCCCACCACCGTGAACCTCTGATTCTACCAGGGTTCCTGGTATCTTAGGTCTCGTGGTGCAGACATCTTGTTATTATATATATTCATTACTAATCCGTAGGGATGTTACGTTCATAGGTCTCACTGATAATACATCTTCTTATATATAAAATTCTCGTGTCACAATGTTAGTCTGCATACTCCTCCGAAACGGCTTGACCGATTCCTCTGAAATTTGGTAAGCATATTGGGTAAGTCTGAGAATCGGCTAACATCTATTTTTCACACCCCTAAATAATAAGGGTGGTCCACCCCTCAATTTATTTTTTAGACAAAATTTTTAATTTCTATTTTTTTATGATACAGCATTAAAAAATACATACAACCCCTAACTTTCACCCCTCTACGATCAACCCCTATTTTTTATTATACATGATATACATGGCAAAACGATGTTTGCCCGGTCAGCTAGTACTTATACTATACAGATACTCCTAACATATAAGTTAAAACACATTTAATACAAAATATTTTTATTTTTCAACAAATAAATTAAAAAATTAACATCATTTCCTTTTGTGTTCGAGATAAAATATAGAAATGCTATATAAAAAAAGATTTATATTTAAACGAAAATTAAATAGCAAAATATATTTGTACAAAGCAAGGAGACAATTTAGTGATTCAGATAAATTAAAATAATATTAAATACATTATTCCGCTTTTAATAGATATTTTAAATCTATAGTATTTAGGATACTTTTTTATAGTAAGTGCAACACTCTGAGTCGCGACTTACCGTAGTCTAAACCTAATTTAATTAATGTCAGATTAAGATGATATACTTTTAATAATGGACTCTGAAACAATTTAATAAAACTTGAATCTATTATCTCAAACACTTTACAACATTCATTTCTTCTTTTTCGACTGCTTCTGTTTCTTCTTCTCTTCTTTCTTTATCTCTTTCTCTTTTATCGACTTGTATAGTTTATATCCAAAGAAGACTGAAAAAAAAAAAAAAACATTAATCAACAAATCTATCTCGGAATATGCTTAAAAGGAGTGTTACAAATATACATAGCGCTAACGCTGCATCATGAGCACACCCATACATCCACACTTTCACACCATCACACAACACAGCCGGATAAGGTATTACAAAGTTAATGTTTTTAATAATTTTTATTGAATTATTCCTTTCGTAAATAAACCTTTTTTTGGGTATTATATATATGTATTCCATCATTGGCTATATCTTTAGTATATGCTTTTTGTTATGTATAATTTAAGTTAGCTTGTAGGATTACAAAAGCTAACATAAATTAGGAACTTAACTGAAATCCATTGAGTACTTTTTAGAGATCCACGGATTTATGGACATAGATAAACTATCTAACTGGGCACGTTCTTATATAGTAATAGGTAGACATATTATATTTATCTAGAACTCATACGAGTATATCTCTGGTAACGGCAGTGTAAGAAACAGACTACAACGAATGTCAGCAGCCAGGATAATATAGCCTATGTAATATATAGCTATTTCGACTATATATTTGCGTGTTGTTCCCACGAAAATGTAAGTGCGTACTCTTATTTCACCGTGCCTCCTGCTGATAGAGGACAAATCTTTGTTTTTAATTTATTTTATTATTACTTATGACGTGCTGTGGAACATGGTGTAATGGTTGCAGCTCCTTACAAATATTGTGTAAAACAAAAACTTGGCGATTAAAAATGAGTGGCGGAGAGTTTATTGCCAGTTCTTCTCTTCCATTCTACGCCCTTGATATCAGAACTGACAGTAAATGTAAAATTAGAAACATTTAATATATATATTTCTTTTTTGACGTTCATAAGACATTGTGTTACCTATTTATAAATGACTTGACTATGACTCACAAACGACTCATACTTTTGGTGGGCTGAAAATCGCTTCAGTAGTTTCAGAGATAACCTAAAATCTCACAAACCTAATCTATATATATATAATGAAAATGGTTTTCGTTTGAGGCTCCTTCACGCCTAAACCACTGATCGTATCGACATGAAACTACCACCATTCGATGCGAAATTTTTCTGAAATGGTTTATGGCTATTTATTTTTTTTAAATTCCAGCGTTCCTTCATTTTTATTGCTGTTTTACTTTTATGAAAATTTATGCATACGGACTTCCTAGAATCTGAAAACGTCAACATCTGTTAAAAACTCGATTTACTTAAATTTTCAATTTTCTTAGCGGGAAGTTAAAAAGAAGAATAATAAAAATATGAAAAAAAATTATAATGAAACATAAAATTTTATTTATTTCCTATTTTAATTCGCCTAGCAAAGCAGGCGGGAAACGGCTAGTACTAGTATATATATATATGTACCTAGGTAATAAATTGCTTTTGAAAATACGTAATTGTGTATATAAAACCGGGTACGACATTAGTTTGCTTCCTCTCAAATTGTGTTCACGCAAGGAGACATATGAGGATTGAGGACCTACTTTATATTGAAGGTTCAATAATGGTCTTGATGTATAAGGAGTTACTAGGGCCTTTACAAATCGACAAATGCTTTGATAATTTCCTTTATATTAATTTGATGATGGTATAATGAAGTTTAATATGTTATTCAATATTTTTAATAGGCAATTTGACAAGATTTAAAAAAACCATTTCAGATTTATAAGCGACTATAGAAACTATATTAGTTAATTTGCTTTATGTAAATTTAAAGAAACCGCCATAACGCTTTTTATGCAAGATGGCGTCGCTGTGACGTATCATACCAGTAAACACGTACACAAACAAACACAAATTTCCATTTCGTTCAAAATCCATCTCTGAAAAATTAAACTAGACAGTATTAGGATTAGATGGGCGATGATTTACATAAAGAATTTAGGAATTTGTGTCACGTGACTTGACCAATAAAAAAATATATTTTTAACTACGGTTTTTTAACCTAACTCCGATTAATTTTCCATAACGCTTTTTAAAGCCATATTTTTATACGGATTACTCTCAACTAGAAAATAATCTCGGCCTAGCCTCTAAGCACACAAAGCTATATATATAGAGAGAGAATACGTGTGTGTAACTGAAGCCTGTGATAAAATTGGCTTGATTTAGTGACATTAAATGCCTAATAGTGTTCTAAAGATATATTTTTGAAAGAGTGACGAGGTAAATTGAATATCTAGTATTGAAAATAGTCGTTGTATAGAGTAGGTAGATTAAATGAATTATTAAAAGCTCAAGTTAGCACTACCGAGAGATACACTGTATCTTTACCTCGACATATGAGTTTAATCCGTTACCTAACCTTTCATGTATCTCAAAGCCATTGTCTCCATTGAAATGTTATTAATCCAGCTCCCAAAACACCATGCCAGTGGTTATTGTTAAGTGTTTTTGAATAAGACAATGATTTCACGTTTTAATTGAATAGACATCATCGGACCCATGGTTATAACAATAAATGTGAATATATTTTGTAAATGTACAAAAAGCAATCGTGAACCCAACGTATTAATTAGAAAAGCTTCAAAAAAGAGGCAAACAAATTGAGGTCTGAGTTGGGAGAAACTGTATGTGTTGTGTGTGATTCCTAGTATCTCAAATCTTGCTATTATCTCAAAGCAAAATATATCGTATCTTAAACCACTCGTACGTTTAGACACTCGTATATCGAAGTACCACTGCATATTAAATAAAATGGTACATCAGTACCAAAAATATCAATTTTTGGTTATAAAATTGTTCTAAATGGTGGAGTAAAATATTACGTAAATATCAACAAACCAATCACAGACGCCACGGAGAAAACAGCGACAAACATAGGCCAATAGGAGAAATCATTTTCCTGCATTTTCATAGACAATTTCTCCGTCAAAGCCTCTTTTAATCTATCCACAAACAATGTTCTATCTTCTTCCCCCATAACCTCATACTGTTTCAAAATATCCTGAATTTTCTCTTTAATCTCCTGCGATTGTTCGTCATGTGCGTCAATTGTCACTACATCTTGCAACATTGACAAAACGTCAGCATTTTTGACAGCTTCCGTCATCGCCTCGTAATCGTCCATAGTTATTGGTTAACTGTGGTAATTAATATACAGTGTATAGGAATACCGTTTTCGAAAAAGATTTGAGATTTGTGCGCGATTTCATCAATCAACTTCATGTTTGTACTTAGAAATGGGGGACAATTTGATAGTTAAAAGCTGGATATAACACGTGGAGACAATAATGAAGCTAACCAAATCGGAACCTAATATAACATCTTTGTGCAGCAAGGATCTCACTAAATTAAAATACATTAATATTATAGAAAAAATCATGTAAATCATTTGGAATATGAATTTTCTAATGATTTCCTCCCAAAACATATATATACATTTTTGTATGTTACACAGGGCATTAGAATTTTAGAAAAGCTATGTTGGGGCCCAACAAGGTTGAAAAACACTGCCCTAAACACAGATATTCAATAGCTCAAACGCAAATCTAAATCGTCAATAAAGGTTATATTTGATAACTCACCGACCACTAGCAACACTTAATAATAAATGCAACAAAATCGGCAGATAACCAGCTTTAGATAACTCGTCTTGACCTGTTTATCAGTTAAAATAACAGGTAATGTTATTATAAACTGATAAATTAAACTTATATATCGAAATTCCACGTGGCTTTTCAGGCGCTAATAAAGAATTTTGGAGTTTGCCATAGGGGTATGCGTCGTTCTATTCTTCGGTTGAAATTTAATAAATTAAACATGGTGTAATGGTTGCAGCTCCTTACAAACGTTGTGTAAAAAAAAAAACATGGCGATTAAAAAGAGTGGCGGAGAGTTTATTGCCAGTTCTTCTCTTCCGTTCTACGCCCATGATTTGAGCACTGGCAGTAAATGTAAAATTAGAAGCATTAATATATATTTCTTTATTGACGAATCACAAGTGTACATTGTGTTACCTACGTGAATAAATGATTTTTGAATTGAATTGAATACAGAGATAAAAACTGTATAATACGAAGCCTTAGAGAAGGTGGTGTTGGAGGCGGAAGCAAAGGATTCCCTCGATAGCTAAGGTGTCCTTAGGTATACTAAGATAGTTACAGGTAAAAAATCTTCGACTTTGTTACCAACACATCCTCAGTTTTTTTGGACATGTAACACGCCGAGAACCAGAAATTCTAAAAAACTCAACGTGACTGGCAGAGTGGAGGGCACCAGACCTCAAAGCCGATCCCCTACTCGCTGGACGTAAGGGCCCTTACAGGTCTTACCATCTCCCAAGCGGAAGACAGCGGAGAGTGGAGGAAGTTGTGCGGCACCACTAAAACCACTGAAGTATGCGAATGAATACGAAAGAAGCTTTACAAAGAGACGTACAAAAAATGTAATGTGGAAATGGGCCAGTTACATTGCCCGCGTTTGTGATGACAGGTCAAAAATATCCAGTAGGAAGAAACAAGAGAGGACGCCCTGAAACAACAGAAACCTGAAGGAATAAAGAGGATAGCGGAGGATAATGGTGGCGAGGATGAGAGACAATTGGACGAATTTGGAGGCCCTCCGTTAGGTCGTGTACTAATGTTAAACATGACATGGACTTAATGTTATCCTGATTATGAAGTAGTCGAATACAAAATTAATAAAAATAAATCAGTGGCGCTACAATCTTTTTAGGTCTGAGCCTCAGACTTCTGTATCTATTTCATGATATTTTGGCAATCTAATAGGCAAGCAGGTGATCAGCCTCCTTTGCCTGAAACACGCCTTCGTGCTGAGTCCCGCGAAAAGCTCAATCCGGCCTAGTTACGCTCGCCAAGGCCCGAAGCCAACAGCGAGTTTATATAAAAAAAACTATGCTAACACTGCTATACGCATAGGTTCTATAAATCTGTAATGGCTTATTATGTCAAATGGCTTATTGTTATTATAAATCCTTGTATTTTTACAAAATTAATTGAAATATGTAACGTAACGTTCACCTATCAAACCGCGTATGTATACAATTGACATACCAACAACTCCGATGATAATTAACACCACAACAGCGACATATATCATCTGATCACGCACGGCTCCCGCCAAAACATCCTCAACCTTTGACAGATCCGGTGGATTATTCTGGAAATGCTTAGCCAACTTTCGCGCCAACAGCTCTTTGATATATGTCAAAAACATTTCCTTCTCCGAATCAGCCATTTCGTCGTATTGTTCCATAATCTCCTTCAATTGCGCCTTGAGACCCTCAGACTCATCGCCTTGGAACGATTCTAGCAGCTTTTGAAGCATCCCCATCACGTCCGCGTTGTGTATTGTCTCTTGAAGCTTGTCCGATATGAATTTTTGTAGGTCCGCCATTTTGCCGCGAAATTGGGCGTTCCTCAAAAACAATTTTTTACTATAATAGAGTTATTCTTAAATTTCCAACATTTATTGTAGAAATTTTTTCAAACCTCTCTTGTGAGTGGTTTAAATGTTACGGATTGGAATAAAGATCCTAATAATGATAAATGTAATTTAGAATTAGCTGCTAAAATGATAAATAATATTTAAAATAAACATACCACACGCTATATGTGAGCACCGATAAATACTACTGAATCAAAGATAATATAATTGATACAGATAAAAAATTTAATAGATAACAAATCGATTCGAAATCGAATTTTTTATCTTTTAAAATATATAATTTAAAAGTTACAATTAAGCAAGTAGCCAAGCTTTATCTTTTTGTGACCTCCTTCCAGTGTACTCAAGATTTCATCATCTGTTTTTTAGATGTGTTTATTGTCAAGATGATTAACTAATGTGCCTGATTCAGGTATATTTCGACGGATTGTTATGAACTCAGGTTCTTACAACTCTGCATCTCTTTCATAGATCTCTTAATTGTCAAGTGATCAGCCATCTATACACATAAGTCTTACCACACATTTGCGTGTACGTAAAGAATGTTTGCTCTTCCTCCAATCTAACTCACTCGCCAGCCGAAAATAGCTGACGAAGAGATGCACACAGCGTCAACGACTTCATCGTAATGCTGTGACAGACGAACCAAAAATTCGAGATTCTTCAGTTCCATTAATATCGCTGTTTAAGTGTTAAGATTTTTCATTTATATTATCAAATATTATCCCTAGATAATTCAGTTATCGAAAATACGTGGCGATAATGTTTCACTGGACTTTATCTATCTAACATAGGTAGAGTTTATTCGAAATACAACTACGCTGGATAGAAGAATAAAGAAGTGGTTATGTCGGTTAAGAAAAGGAAACTTGAGTATTTCGGACACGTTTTACGTAACTCCGAAAATTCGAGCTCCTACACCTAATCATACGTACGCACGTCTTGGTTGAAAAACCTAAGACAATGGTTTGGTCAAATCAGTCTCATTGTTTAGAAGCGCGGTATCTTAAATTAAACTAGACATGATGATCACCAACTTTTTGGAGTTGGCACTATAATAAGAAGAAGGTAGAGTTTGTGTGTTGTAGGTAATCTCTTCAGAACCAATTTTAAATTTATTTATTCACAGAAATACATACAATTTCCTTAATAAATCAATGCCTAAATAAAATTAAATACATAAGAAACACAATATCGCTACTGTCAACTCTGCGAACATATAAAGATGTCGTGGAGACAACATTCAGTAGCAATAGCAAACAACGGTTGGCCTTCGCCATCGCACATATATACAAAGAACGGTTTCTTTGTATGGTTGATATTGGGAGAAACACCAATAGACAGCCACCAAAAGTCAACCCCACTGAAGACTTTCGTGGTAGTCTGTTTCTTACGCTGCCGTAATCAGAGATATACAAGTTCTAGTGAATTGTACAGCTTGATAATGCCTACAAGTCTGCGTCTTTTATATAAAAACAAGTCAAAAATCAAAAAGTAGGTAGGAACTTCTAGCGATTTTCGCCAATACCTAGAATGATAGATGAGGAAGGTTCAAGCATTGTAGTAAATATAGTACGAACCTCCTGCAGTAGCCATTACTGAGCATACTAAGCAAATGTTCTCTTAATGAACTCACTCATCATCACTCATTCCCGTCTAACACCACTCGGTATCTCCTGAAGGAGGACCATTCATAATACACCCATGCTGCAGACAGGACAGGCTTTCTTACGTTTCTAATTTTTGGTCTTCTCCCACAGGCGGAAGGCTAACGTGTGGGGTTTCGATTTCACGCAGCATTGCACTTGGCCCTATCTACACGAAGCATCCTACTTGGCCCTATCTACACGCAGCATTCTACTTGCCCCTATTTGCATCCTACTTGTATATCTATATAATATGCCAGCCAATATCTCCACGCGTTATTTATTTAAAGTAGACCACATCGTATAAACAAAACTAAAAATTTTAATTTTTACTAGTAACCTATTTAAAAAAACTTTTTATTTTCCATGAAAATGAACAAGTCAACTGGATTTTTAATATCACACAAACATTAATCATTTTACAAAAAAATTATTTAAAAACAACAATGCATTATTGGCCTAGTGGCTTCAGCGTGCGACTCTCATCCCTGAGGTAGTAGGTTCGATTCCCGGCTGTGCACCAATGGACTTTCTATGTGAAAATCATCGTGAGGGAACCGGCTTATCTTACATCCAAAAGTCGACGGCGTGTGTCAGGCACACGACACCTACTTGCCTATTAGATTGACAAATGAAGATGTAACGAAAAAGCGCCAGTAAAAAGAGACAGACACAATAAATTCATAACATTTAACGTGGGAGAAAATTGATTTTAAAGGTCACGAGTAATAGCTAAGTGTATTTTTTTAGTAATTCATTAATTTATTTGTGTGTATTTATTTTATAGTTTCCTTGTTCCCTTTGAAGTAGACTTGGGCCGTGGGGTTCAAGTGGTACTAATTAAAGATTTAAACTGGCGCCTGGTACTACCTGGTGCTTTCCTCAGCAAACAATCGCAATACAGAAAGGAAATGCCATCATTAAAGGTCTACCACAGGGTCCTGGCCTAGGGACCAAACTTAAAATTTTCTATAAACATATATTCATTTTTAATTATTATTATTACTGTGTTAGTAATTGTACTATATTATAAATAAATGAGCTACTCACATATAATGGAGAATATAAGGAAGACGAAAACAAAACCGAGAATAGTGCTATATGCCCCGAACACCTGTGGTATATCTCCTGTGAGCATACTCCTCAAACTCTCCTTCATATCATCAGAAATATTGGCATTTTCAAGCATTTCCAGCAACTCCTGTTTGGACGGTGGCTCCTCAGAGTCGAGCAACTCGCTTATTCTCTCTAAGTCCTCGGTACCCGCCATGACGTGTGCGCGTGCGCCGTCCGCGTATCACAATGAAGGTTAGATAGTGATAAACTGTTTTACGATCGGAATGTTGAATCGAAACGAATCTATATGAATTCGTTTGTAGTGTGTCCTTAATGTAGATATTTAGCTACAAAAAAATTAAATTAATTATTTTAAACAATCTTGTCCTAACAGGTGATCACAATCAACAAGAATGCTTAAAAACTTCACACACAAAATACATAAAAATAAGGAGGAAATAACAAGTTGAGAAAGTATGGTGACTGGTTCCTTCAACCTAAATGGAGCTTCGACCAGTCTAATCACTGACTGGCCCGAGGGCCCTATTGGTTAAGTTTTTTTGAAGTTATACTTCTTTAGGCGCGTTATGAAAAATTTATGACAGTGAAATTTTACGATGCGCGCGCACCGTGACACAAAATTCAGTATGGGCGCCGAGCGTGCGCGAGCGAGATGGGAATAAGACAAGTAAAAAGAAATAGAATATGCGTGACGTATGATCATAATGACATTTGTAGTACCTTTAAAACAAATAAAGCAGTTTTAATTATTTTTTCAAAGAAATTTAACAATGCTTTTTCCACAAAGACCTATTGTTACTTAGTTAAAAGGTTATGAAACATACCTAGTTATTAAATTAATAATATAATAAAATAATAAATAATAATTGTTATTAATATTAATTAATAATTGAATAATATACTAAATATTAAATATTGTTAAATTATTAATTATTTAATATTTAAAAAAATAAAGAAAGCCAAAGAAGTATAACTTCTTACGCGCGTACATAATTACACGCACCATTTTTTTTTTAGCTTTCTTTTATAGCTTTGAGATAATCCCACCAGCTTAAAACTCTGCACCGTCTATTATCTTAGGTCTCTTAATGCTGTCTGCATTATTTATATACGCCCACACGTATTTTATATTCACTACTTATGTGTTAAATGGCTTCAGCGTGGTACTCTCATCCCTGAGGTCGTAGGTTCGATCCCCCGCTGTAACCAATGGAGTTTCTTTCTATGTGCGCATTTAACATTTGCTCGAACGGTGAAGGAAAACATCGTGAGGAATCGCGCCTTAGAAGAGCCGATGGCGTGTATCAGGCTGATCGCCTACTTGCCTATTAGATTAACAAATGAAACAGAAATCTGAAGCCGAGATCTAAAAAAGGTTGTAGCGCCGTTGATTTAGGTCCTTCTGTAGGGCTTTCATAAAATTCACTCTGCTCGTCAATTATGGAAACTTTTGACCTGTCCCTTATGTACCTCCTGGTTTCGGTGCTGGTATAAGGCCTGCCCAACCCGATTTCACCATGGTTGCCTTGTCTATCATACATAAATTAATTTTAATTTAAACAACTCTAACTCAACTTTAACTCGATATATTGATTTCTATATTGAAAATCGGATCGAGTACATGCGACCAAACGGATTGGACAGTAACAAAATCGGATCACGTTTAAAAACATCACTAATTGTAGATAATGGCGCTCGCGCTGGTTTTTAAACTGGTGAAAAAATAGATATCAAATAGGTTTTTGCATAACATATGTTTTTGTCAAATTAAAAAAAACTGGTTTCTTGTAAACACGGAAATCGGTTTTTTATATATACCTATAAAATAGACTAAAATAGTTTTAAAATCCTTTGGCGTTGATATGTGGGGCAGCTCTGCATCTTCTACTACAGAAAGAGTTCAGAGGAGTTGTTCGGTCTAATACCTGCAGATAAGATTCATCAGACGTCGAGGCAGAATAATAAATTCTACCCGTATCATCTCCTTGGGTCTAGATTTTTAAGGCAGTTTTTGGACACCTCTATGTGTAACCAGCTGCCCACTGAAGTATTTGAGAACCAATTCGACTTAGGGTTCATATTAGCGTACCAATTTTTAAAAGGTGCTCTCTGTCATTGAACGTCAAATTTGACTTAGGAACCTTCAAAAGCGTACCGCTTTTAAAGAGGTCGGCAACGCACTCGCGACCCATATAGCGTTGAAAGTGTTCATGGTATCATTTAACATCAGATGAGCCTCCTGCCCGTTTGCGCCCTTTTTTATAATAAAAGGAGTATTAACAATATGTGCACGATGAGCTCATCTTCACATAGTTTATACATATATAAACTAGATGACCCGGTGAACTTCTTAAAGGTCAATAAATGTCGTGTTTATCTGAACTTAATATATTACAATACAAAATAAGATATATTAAGTCTTTGCATTTGAAATTGGCGTTTTGTATGGGAAGAACAGAAAGTAAAAACACAAAATTATATGTTCTGTAAAAAATGCAAATATTTAAATAGTTTCATATTATAAAATTTCTGAATGCACGATATATTTGACAACCAATATGTCAGCTGCAAGCTACTCCTTTTAAGAATATTCCACAAGGTCATATATGTCGCAGCTAACTGGCTTAATTAGCCGTGCAGTCAACAGCCTAGCCTAGCTACTAAACAGCGCCGTTTAACTAGCGGCCTGAAAGTTAAACAGCCGTAGCGTTTACAACGTCTAATAAAGTGGCCGGCTAATCCTGAGACCATTCGTACGTTAGAGTGACTATGTGATAGATATAAAAAAGATTTAACATCAGACTGTTCTTTGGAAATTATGAGCGACGCCATATTGACAGTTTGGAAAGTTACGTCGCCAGGCAGAAAGTGTATTTAAATTGAAATAAACATACAAGAAGAGTAATGAAACTTATCAAGTTATTTCATAATTGCGTAGCTGTCTATTAAATTGGCTGATATCATTCAAGATTTAGTAAAGAGGCTAGGCTGTTGCTTGAACCACCAATTAAGCTAGGCTGCGACAGCTACAGCGTTAGTACTTTAAAACTATATGTAAAATACATTTTACTCATTAATCATTGTGATAATATTCTGGCCTTGGATTCACTTAACTCAAAGAAAACATATTTAAATTTATATTTAAAACTCAACGCTTGATAATTTTACAAAGACGATTTGTGTTAAACGACAATTTATTTATAAACAAATCATTTTAAGCCTGCCTTTGCCTGCTTGGGTATAGTTATGTATACCTACATCGTCGGTCGAACCTACGACCTCAGGGATGAGTTATTCATCAAACCAATGGTAATAATGAATGTTTAAATTATCGATTGGTATATTTGTAATGAACATAAGTTTTGTCAGTTTAATCTTATTTAAACAGTTGGTTTAAATGTGTTGTGCCATTTTCATCTGGTTCATTATTTGTTTTAAAATAAAACAAATGAATTCAGTAGTTCTTGAGCTAAACTTTAGAATAAGGACAGGAAATTTGACAATTTATTAATATTAATAATAAATTGTCAAATTTCCTGTCCTTTTGAATTTGTTTTGCGATTTAGAGGATGATAAATAAAGTGGTATTATCATCTGAATTTAACACGGCTTTAAAAAACGTTATAAAGTATAGTACTTTATGTATATAAAAAAAACTATAACTCAAAACGGTCACGGATAAGTCGAATTAACAATGAAGAACCTTCATGTTAAATAATGTTTTCGCCTGTCTAATCCTAATGCTGTTTAATCTTCGGAGACGAGATTTTTATCGAAATTCAAATTATGTGTAATTTAAGAACGATTAACACTCAGGCAACTTCAAGTAAAACATTTCTTTACGTTTGTAAGCGTCACAGAGACTGGTAGTGGTGCGACGCCATCTTGCCTAGAAAGCATTTTGGCGGGTAATTGAAATAATGAATGTAAACATTTAACAGAAAAAATAACGAACTTTGTGTTATCTATATTGGTTTTTTAAATCTTGTCAAACTATTTTCTATTGCCATATCTATATTGGTAACAAAATTAGCACTCTAATGATCTTGTTATTTATGGTAAGATGTTTTACAATTATTTATATTCACACATGTAAAATGCTTAATGGAACTGGTAATAACCACAAAATGTACAATTACAAATATTTTTGTAAATATCTGAATAGTCAATTAAAACTTTATAAGATGTACAAGCAAGTAAAATACAGCTACCTTGAAGCTCTTGAATTGAAAATCATTTCATGTATTTTGGGTGCAAGTGTTAATAAATAAAAAAGAGTACAACTTGGCTATTGATCTTAACAAATAAACCTTAATGAGAGGAAGATACTGGGTAACGGGGGATTTTAAGCTATAAAAAGTATCTTGTGTAAGATCTTCTTTAAAGAGACGAGAAAAGGTTTGTTTAACATTAAGTATGTCTCTGTTCCATACCAATATCATACAATAGGCTTTTCTGTATTAATTTACAATCCTTAACAAAACATCTATTGCCAATACATTTATTAAAGTCACATGTTGCTTACATTTAGGCAGGGAACACCTCTACATGCTATGGTACTTACATACCCCGCTTTCATAACTTGTGCCTTTTTTAGAACATTCTGAATCTCACCCAAATTATGACTAGAACCTAAGCCTGTGTAAGACATTAACATGGGGAGGCAACTGTACTTTTATTAAATGAGTTTTAACTGCACAGAATTTTTAGCTTGCTTGCGATTTTTTTTAATTACCAACATATTCCTTCCACTTTCACTTCATATTGACAATTGTCATAGATATCTAAACTTGCACTATCGCAATCATTCCATCTTCTCTTCAACATTAAGTAGGTATTCCTCAATAAATAATTATTGTTTTAACAACAACAAAACATTTAAAACAAAGTGTAAACATATAACAAAGTAAATTCAGTTACATGTTTTCTATACTTGTACCTCTTCCAAAACAGTATGGTAATAATGAAAACATTATAAGTATCATATTGATTTGATACAATTTTAGTAGACTATTACAAATATACACAATGAAACAAAATTTTATCACAAGGCTATTATAAGTAATACTACTATTTCTTTATTACACATCTGGGTGTGATTGTAAATTTAGTAGACAATAAAAATAATATTTTCTTCAAAAAAATTGTCGTGCAACAGGCGATTTTCAAGTATAGTTTTGGTTGCAAAAACAATATAAATGGTAGATCTTTTATGTTATTCTTATTTCAAATAAAAAATGAATCATAAATTACCTGATAACCCCACAACAACGATTCCAGGAATGATGAAAACTGTGTTGGAAAATGCATGTTCCAAAGGGCCGTCCTGCCCACCACTAAGGTCCACCATATTTGAATAATACTGCACAATTACACTAAATACTGCTTAGGAATAAATAAAATCGCTAATTCAGATCATACTATGGAATGTTCGTTTCAAATTAAATGTTTACCGGAGAGAAAGTCGCGGAAAATCTGTTGCATATTTTTCAGTAGTATGAGTTATGACGTTTACAAAAACAAACGGAATGCGAATGACGATTGACGATAGAAAGTGTCATTTTTGTCTTTATTTTAGGCGACGTTAAATCAGAGTATTATTAGATAGACTCATCTAAATTCACAACACCAATACAACCATTTTAATATTATTATTTAATTTAAAAATTGTATAAATCCCTAATCTCTTAATTTCTTTATTATAGTGACATCTATAACGTTAGACCTGAATTATTTGTTTTTAAAACGAAATAATTTTTGTAAGCGACATCTTGTGACATTACATAGTTTAACGATATATATATTATATAACATGAATGCTAATAACTACTATTATATTTTTCAAGAGGCTAATAGTTCAGTGATGCAAAGTTTGGGGTTTTACTCCTAAATTTACGGGGAAATTAGGGGTTTTTAGGACGTACTTTTATCGATATCGATTTTACGTTAACCTTACAACCCAACCAACAAACTATAATAGCCCTTCTGTTTGCACATATCAGTGGCATTATATATGTATTCTTAAAAACTGAAAAGGATACTTATGAACGCCCCGGTAAGGAAATGAGGGGAATGTCAGCTGGTTCTAAAAGGTTTTTAAATAAAACACCAAATATAAACATATGTTATTATAATATACAATGTATGTTTTGTCATTACAAAACTAATATATTTCACTAAAGCGTACAACAGTAGACACTAATATACAAATAAATTAACACCACAACTGTTTGAGCAAGATTTTGTTAAATGTTCCATATGTCAAAATACATTCTTGGTACTAAAACGTGGTCGATTAAAAAATTCTTTAATATATAATATGAATAACTTAATATGTTTTTTGATAACTAAAAAAATCCAAAATTAATAAGTCAGTTTTTTTTATACTTTTATATACATATTTTAGATAGGCATATTGTAATAATAAAAAATTTGCTCAAAAACTTGAGAAATAATTAAATTAAATAATTCACTGGATATGTAATCTTGCTCTTAGTCATGGTGTCTGGATAGACATAACTGATTTTTATTTACATTTTTTTTGATTTGTCAAATCTTAATATTCTTTAATATTATTGTATTTTCCAGAATGTTAGGCTCATGTCCTTGTCTGAACTTAACACTGTGACCCACTTTATTCTATGACGTTTAAACTTTTAAAAATAATTTCCAGCCTATCAAAATAAAAAAGATATTTACCACTATATTCAATAGTCAAGGTGACAATTGACAGTGCCTTCCTTATACGCTTCTATAGTCTGTGCAGAAAGAGGACCTCTATGGCAGTAATGTGAACTAACATAATCTTATTTGTTCTTCATTTTTTAATTCACAATTATACTTTAATTTTTTTTCAATATATCTCAAACTATGACGTAAGTATTGTCAACAACGAGCACATTAAATCCCACGACCGTCCTCTTTCCGAATATTCTAAATGCTTACTTGAAAGGGCGAAATTAAAAACTTATTTTAATGAAAAGTGTAATTTTACACACAGAGTGAATAGATAACTATCTATTCAGTCTATTCAACTGAATAGATATTAACGTTGACGGTTTTGACGTTACTATAGACCATATTAATCATATTAATCATCAAATACATAATCTATAGAAAATGTTCTTGCCAAAATCTATTGTGTGGTAAGGAAATATCACTTATATTTCAATTTTAAGCTAATTTTACAAAATATTAAACAATCATACTACATATATTTTCGATATGAAATAGTAGTCATAGCATATATAAAAAAGACTTCCTATCTTTGCTTTGATAGAGGAAAGTGAGCCACAAAACATTCTGGAACCAAATAAAAATTTAAAAACAATTTTAGATCTTAAATTGCGAAAGAATTATCACAGAATACGACGAACTTTAATTAATCTTTTTGGAGTGAGTGGAGTTTTTAATACCAAAGTTAAAAGATTTGTATAATCTATAGTCAAAAGTTCAATTATTATTAAAAAGCCCACTCTGTACACCAGCTAATTCTCATAATTATTGCTTAATTTAAATCGTACAAGTTCAAAGTACATTTCTGGACATAAACTCCAATTATAAATTTTTTATTACACCATGCACCTCAGGCATAACGGAATAATTTTAAATTGTCATAAAAATTGGCAACAATAGACCAAAATGGCGGATTTCGATGCTTCTGTATTGCGCACTATAATTTATACGATATTATTGGTCAAAAATTGTTCATCAAATTTGTAATTAAGCAAAAATTATGAAAATAAGTGTACAACCGACGCCATAAACTATTTTTGGTCCCTTAACATAATTAACCTATGAAAATACATTCTTAAAACTATAAGACCACAGTTCTACAGATAATACTTCATAAGATCGGATACACAAACTGTGGTCTCAGGCACTGAATAGTGCATAAATAAAGAACAAATCAAAGACAATTTAATCTATTATCACGGAGAATTTGTAACCAAACATGGCAACATTGTATTTTAATATGTCACTCGAAATTGCGTTCGGTATGAACAAAGAAATCTCAAAATCAAGAAGAGATGGCGATGTGCTATCAGCTCTTATAAAAAAAATATCTTTAAAGTGCCTAAAATATTATGAAAAAAACCTTTTTAATGACACGATTTAATACGCAAATATTTTTTTAAAATTGAGAGTTAGCCTTGAGACTACCTAATTGGGGCCAAGGCAAAGATATTCGACAGGCGTGTCCAATTTTTATGGAGATAACATTAGCTATATCGGTCGCTATAGCGAAGCCAAGTAAGAGTGTAAAAGACCGTCTTTTCGAAAAAAGATATAAATGTTTAAGAACTTTAATTCCGTTCAATGCCCTGCTTTATCGACTATATTTAATAATCTGTGTAAAATCATAAAGGTTAGTATTAACCCCCGAGTCACATCTTATAATACATAGGCTTTAAAATATTGTATAATATTGTCTTAAATATAACTAATTTGTATCAATCGTAGTTAATTTTTCTTCAGAGGATCGAGGTTGTCTATTGAAAAATCGTCGTTTCCAAAGCTGATCCCTCTGCTGAAGCCGTCCTGTAAATGACAGTTGACTTTAGACAATTGTCAATGTCTAATACAATGTTGACAATGACAATGGGCTATTAATAAACCATTTCATAATATTTCTTAGTAACTATACAATAAATTGTTTTGCGTGATTAAAAATTCAAATAACTCATAATTTAAAATACCCGGCAAAAGGTTTTTTTAGCCAAGATGGCGTCTAATCTTTGACGAACCGCTTGAAGCGCTAAGGAAGAAAAAGGACAACAACTTGGTAAACATAATAGTGTCCCTCTCACACTCCTCACAAGTTATTAATCAGTAACAATCCGAATAAAGTGACTGTTCTAAAACAGCAGTGGCAATGAGCAGGCCATATAGCAAGACAGATATTAGATGTGTCGAGTTTCTTGCCCATTCTTCTCCACACGAAACTACCTTTTGGAAGGGGCAACTAGAATCTTCTATATATATATATAAAATTTTTTTTTTACGTTCAAAAGTGCCATTTTAGATGGTCTAATTGAAATAAATGCTTTGACTTGACTTGACTTGATGGACTTTAAAGAAAACTATAGGAAAGGTCCAAGATTGAGAGCAGAAATAGAAACGTTAACAGGAAGGTGAAAGAATGCCATGGATAGAGATGGGGTTCCGAACCATGGCCCTAAAGGAATAACGACAAGTTTTACGTGAATAAAAACACTTAACTCTCGGCCTACACGAGAATTTATTTTAAATTAATTTTTAAAACTTCCTATTACCAAAGAACAACTGTTTCAAAATCATAACAAAAAGGAAGGCAGAGTGGAATCAATTCTTCTTTTAAATTATTCCTTTATATACATACCTTCATTTCCGTAATGGTCTTGTCCAGAAACCCGTCAAATCCTCTATCCAATTCCCGCTTCTCGCTCAAATTGGCGAATCCATTAAAATTGTTGCCATAACCGAAAATGCCCGCCTTCTGCGTGTCAAACGGGTCGTAGCCTGTCAGATTGGTCGACGTGAACACTGACGTTTGAAGGTTCAAGTCAATGTCATAATTCGGCCTGGGAGCGAACGACTGAGCCGGGACCGTGAACGGCGTCGAGCCGAACGGGTCATTCCCGTTTTGGTTTTGGCGTTTCGGAGTTTTTGGCGGGGGGGCGACTGGAAATTGAATTAAATTCGTTAATTCAGTTCAATCTTGATGCAATTATAGTTAATTTTAATAGTTAAATTAATAAGGTTAAATTTAGTATGAAAAATTTAAGTTTAATATGAAAAATGTGATGTAGTAAAACTTGTAAATAATCATTAAAATATGGAGTTTTTATATATCGCGAACCGTGAACTTAATAGGAACGTGTCACGACATGACCCTGCCGTGCAAGGACAGTTGGACAATAGGCAATTTGATATAAAAATGTTACTGATAGTAATCTGTACATTCATGGCACGTCACATTGCGACGCCATATTTCCTAGAAAGCATTTATCAGTTAATTATGAATATTTATTGGAATTTGTTAATCCAATACGGTTTAGTAATATATAATTTGTCAAAAGCCTTTTTCCAAAAGTACTCTTTTCATCACAGCGTAAACACACTGCGACAGAAAGAGACAAAAGACTACTTTATACAAGCGTACCAATTCTTAAAAGGCCGGCAACGCACTCGCGAGCCCTCTGGCATTGAGAGTGTCCATGGGCGGCGGTATCACTTAACATCAGGTGAGCCTCCTGCCCGTTTGCCCCCCGTTCTATTAAAAAAAAAAAAGCTCTTCTTTCCGAGCGTTAGTTCACAAATAATGGTAACCTTAATAACAGAGCCTTATGGCAACACAGAAATACTCACGAATTGGCGTTGGACTCTCTATGGTCGAGTTGAAGCGCGACACAGGCTCGGATTCGTAGGCACGAGGATCGAATTCTGTTAAAAATTATTATATTATTTACCTACTGCAAAGAGATGTGTAGGACAGCGAAAGAAGAGATGAACAGATCACTTAATAATTCAATTTAATTCAAAAATCATTTAATCATATTGGTAACACTTTGTACACTTATGACTTGTCTATAAAGAAATACATATAAATGCTTCTAATTTTACATTTAGTGCCAGTTCTCAAATCAAGGGCGTAGAACGGAAGAGAAGAACTGGCAATAAACTCTCCGCCACTCTTTTTGATCGCCATGTTTTTTTATACAACGTTTGTAAGGTTCTGCAACCATTAAACCATGTTCCATAGAGGGAGATAGATGAGGAATGGAAAAATATTGAGGGGCTTTGATCCTAAAACGGGCCATACAAATAGAATACAAACAAAAGTAATTCTTATAGTAAGAAAATAATAAACAATTTAAATAATAATAAGAATAATAACATACCACTATCAGAGTCCGAGTTCATGAGGAGACCCTCCAGTTTGGTTCCTACCGATGGAGTCTTGCTTGGAGACAAGTCACCCAGGAGCATACTGATAATATATTTAGAGAAAAAATTATAAAAAAAATTTAGACAAAAAAATAAAATAAAATATAAACGCTCCCTGCGGCCAAGTATTACGTAACCTATTTGGGGCGGGGGGTCCTTTTGTAAAACGTTACAATACGTGGCGGGATTGCGTGACGTAATAGTTAAAAAAAATCGATGAAATTTAGAAAAAAATCGAAAATTTAAAAAAAAACTCGATAAAATTAATAAAAAATAGTAAAAATTTTGCAAAAAAAAAGCAATAAAATTAAGAAAAAAAAAATAATGTGACATACCAAATTCAAAGACCTATTCAAAAACTCACCCAGTCTTATTGTTGTGAACTGGTGGCGGAGTCGACAACAACAAATTGTTGTCATTCGAATTGTTGGTGTCTGTCGAGTTGTTTGACAGAGCATCTGCGCCTGGAAGTTGCACATATAACATTGGTACATTAGAAAAAATCATTCAATCTCTTTCCCAAAGTCTCCGTCAAGTCCAAATTATCGTAAGCGATAACTTTAAGATAATCCCACCACCTTGAACCTCTGATACTACCAGGGCTCCGTCTGCTGATGTCTGTACTAAGAGATCTAAGGTATCTCTTAGTACAGACATCCCGTAATCATTTATATATTCACTACTTATGATTGGGGTTGTTAGGTTCTTAGGTAGCCCCCTCTCACATATTTAGCTATCTAGTGCAGCTTGCTATATATACTATACTGACCTAACATTTATTACATACCTACGCCTAATGATTGATAAAAAAAAATACTCGCCAATTTAAGTAAACAAAAGGGGAGCGTTCAAGTATTACGTCACGATTGATTGATCGATTATTGACCCCCCCCCCATGTAACGCACCGTAACGTTTTTCTGTACCCAATAGTAAAACGTTTCGTGACCACCTAGTGACTCTTTATAACTAAAACTTACCATTATGTGGTGTAAAGTACTAAAAGTCAAAAATAATATTAACAATAGCGCGCCCCACACAGTAAATTTATACAAAAGAACCCCCCCTCCCCCAAAACTCGTTACGTAATACTTGAACGCTCCCAAAGCTACCAAAATAAATCAGTGGCGCTACAACCTTTTCGGTCTGAACCTCAGATTTCTTAATCTATTTCACGATTGTCAATCTAATGGGCAAGTAGGTGATCAGCCTCCTGTGGCACATGCCGTCGTGTTTGATCTAAGGCAAGCCGGTTTCCTCACGATGTTTTCCTTCGTACGAGCGAATGATAAATGCGTTTTACGATCTCAAGGTCGCACGCTGAATACACTAGGCCAACACTGCTTTGCAAACAAAACTCACCAAACTCAGTCACCTTCCCATTACACCCAAACCCATTCGCAACACTCAGAGACGAGATCTGCTTTTCCAAATCCAGTGGCGTTTTGAATTCGACTATGTCCGTGATTTTGTTGCGAGTGAGGTACGCGGACAAGTCGTCCTTGTATGTTATTTTTGACAGCTCCTGCAATCAATCAACAACCTATTACAACCACAGTACACACACATTGCACACTGGAAGCTAACTGAATGGCAAAAGGGTACTTTTAATTTTAATTTTTAATTTTTATTGTTTTTGATGTCTTATTTCATTTTTTTTCTTTAAGTATTGTTATTTTGTGTGTTTATGTGTGTGTGTTTTCGTTTGTAATAAATGTTATGTCTATGTCTATTAAGGACAAACAAAAAGATCGAGGCCTGAAAAAAGAAAAACAGATTAAACAATTTGTTTTATTCCCGTCCAAATAATCTCTCTTTCTGCAGAGTAGTTCTTTAGCCAAAACGGGGCATTAATATGTTTCTATTAATGTAAAAAGGGGCAAACGGGCACGAGGCTCACCTGATGTTAAGTGATACCACCCATGGACAATGCCAACGGCTCGCGAGTGCGTTGCCGGCCTTTTAAAAATTCCTACACTTGCTGAAGTACTACTTAGTCGAATTGATTCGGAATTACTTCTGTGGGCAAAAAGTGCCCCAAAAAGGCTTGGTTGAAACTTGTATGTCTGATGATGAAACTCAACTGCTGGTATTAAATGAACTCTGAACACTCTCCATGGTAAATGCGATAGAAAATGCAGAAGGACCCCACATCTCTACACCTAGGGATCAATTAGTTTAATATATTACCTGTAATCGGTTCTTATATGCTGTAATCTGCAATTCCAGCTTTTTGTTTTGGAGCGTCAACTTCTGCAATTCTATATACTTCCCGTTGTCGTTCAAGAAGCGCCTGAAAATTATTAAGCTATTTATGTCTGGACTAAAGTAAAAATGCATCTCACTTTTCATTAAAGCGTGTGGAGGAAGGTGAACAGCTTCTCCAACCTAAAGAGAAGATCCTCGATCAGTCTGACCCAATGATGCCAACTCCAACAGAATATTCCCCGTAGTACCAACTTCAAAACCCCCCCCCTTTAGACTGTTGTACAGTCGGTTTGAGAGGTAATTTCAAATAAAAAAAGGGAAAAGAAACCACCATGCCATCTTGATTCCCCCTAAATTTGGGCGAAATCTTACAAGTTGGCGTCACCGGCTCCAATATCGAAATGTATGTGCCTAAGAGGAAATACGTCGATATTTAAGGTTTGACATCATCGTAATGATTATAGGAAGGTTCTTTTACAAGTTAAATATAAGATCCTAGTCTAACCACTGACTGGCTCGGAGGCCCTAGTGGCTACTTTTTGGAATGGAATCTTGCTGAAGGCCTGAAGAGGCTTGACATAGCATAAGCCGTTTTGGCGAGCGTAGCGTCTAATTGGGGACCTCGACTAGCACAAGGGCGTGTCATGCGAGATGCGGACCTCGGCTTGAGTCGCCGCGAGGTGGTCAATCGCCTGAAGGGCAGGACGGAAGATCTGGCGATAGGAACAATAAAAAACTTACCTATAAGCTAGATCAAACGCCTGTCCAATAGTTAGAGTGATTTCCGAAGCTAATTTCGTCGAAATGAACACAAAACATTCGTGTTTCTCCATATTTGTATCGTGTCCATTTACACCGTTGACTGTACTGCCACCTGGAAAATAATAATACAGCGTTTTAATTATACAATGTTTTAACTCTACAGCGCTTTAATAATACAACGTTTTAATTATACAACATTTTAATTACAGCACTTTTAATTATACAGCGCTTTAATAATACAGTGTTAAAATTATACAACGTTTTAATTACAGCGTTTTAATTATACAGCGTTTTAATAATACAGCACTAGAAATAATACAAAATAGCCAATAATATCGTATTGGTAATAATACACCATCGGTAGTAATGGAACATTGGTAATAATACACCATCGGTAGTAATGGAACATTGGTAATAATACAGCGTTGGTAGTAATAGAGCGTTAGTACAATTTTGATGAATCGATTAAAAGATTTATTTTTAGGAAAGTGATGTAATTGAATAATTAAACATGTAAACCATATTATTTATTAAAAAAATATGTACAAAAAATTTTGTGATTAAAGAGCGAAAATGTGTTTTTATTTTTGTATTACTAGTAATGCAATGTTTGTAACATTGAGCCAGTGCCAGCCACTGGTCGAAGACTTTCTTAAGGTCAGAGGAAGAACAGCTCCTTCCATCACCCACATATGCCTTAAGTAGTAAATTCAAGTTAAATTAGCCTCCCATGTCCAATGAACACATAAAAATATATCTTACCTTTAGCAATAAAAGAGAAATACTTCTTCGCCCCTTTATCATCAGCGCAGTAGGAGATTCTATGAAGTGGAAATTGATACATCACGTTGTTTGATCTTGGCTCCTAAAATGAGAATTTAAATTTTAAAGAAATACAATTATTTATAGTACGGCACAAGATGATAATTTAACCTAGCTTATAAATACAAAAAAAGAACAATAAAAACACTAACCTTAAAATATAATAAATAAAATATGTTATTAAAAGGAGTTCCTTTAGGCAAGTTTTCGAAGATACTGGCAGCAGTCCCCCTTTGAATAGCTAGACTAATTCTTTATCCGAGGTAGCTGCCAGCTCTTTGGTCTCCTGTTATGTCGACTAACCTCTTTATTATTTCCTTAAAATGCCTCATAGCGCTAGGACCCCATGGACCAAGGGTCTCGACACCGAATGGGACAAAATCATATTCGGAGTCTAGACCCCTGTAATGTGACTCCTTTTAAAAATATATTTTGATATTAAAGTCATGTTAAAACCAATCAGTCAATCAACATAATTATAACTTCAAAAATACTGAACGGATTTTGATACAGTTCACACCAATAGATGGAGTGATTCCTGAATAAGGTTTCGGTTAATTATGGTTGTCTGTAAATTTACTGACAATTGTTGAGGCCACAAAATACACGAGGGGTGAACCTACATAATAATCAGTGGCGCTACAACCTTTTAGGTCTGGGTCCTATGTAACTGTTTCATGTGATCAGCTGTACTTAGACATTATTGAGTCTAAGACTACTCACGAGAAAGAGTACTCACAGTCTCAATAGACAAGCCCCCGTGTCATTAGAAACTTTCGAAATGAAATCGAGTTGACATTTTAGTCACGTACTGACTCCAAAAATGGAGGAAAAATTTCACTTTTCACTTTACTATTGAGTTCATTGTAGAAGGTTATTCACGTTCGTTAGTGTTGTAATCTTTACTAATGAGGTAAAATTTGTCAGGTTGTAATCTCTGGATGTTGAACCGATATTCAATTTACCAGCCAGGTTTGTATGGGCCGACTGAAGACTTTCGTGGTATTCTGTTTCTTACGCTGCCTTAACTAGAGATATATGAGTTCTTGAAATGTAGAGCTTGATAATGCCATGTCAGTGACATATGTCTAACTTTTACATAATAAATAAATTATTTTGAATATATATATATCGTTTATTAGTGAAGAAAGTACATTTAGATCAACCATATAAAAATAGGCATGCAAGTGTCATTTTAATCTATATATATATAAAAATGAAACCCGTTTTCCGTTGTCACGACATAACGTGAAAACGGCTGGACCGATTTGTCTAATTCTTTTTTTATAATATTCCTTGAAGTACGAGGATGGTTCTTACGGAGAGAAAAATTAAAAAAATTGAGTGACAAAGTCTAAAAACAACACTTTTCTATATTCCCATACAAAATATTCGTAATAATACTTAAAAGTCAATTTGAACTTTAATACCATATCATAAAGTGCAAGTGTTAGTGGAGGGGTTCCGGGAAGGTAAATTTTTATTTTTTGATATAATGTATTTGTTGTCTTACCAACTTTCTTTTTTTATCTTACTAGCTAGTCCGGTGTCCCGAATAGCAGAATAAGTATTTAAAAAAAATAAAGAATCGACTGTTAGGCGGTACGATGTTCGCCAGGCCAGCTAGTTATCATAATAATAAGAACTGATATTTATAAGTGTTGTCAAAACATTTGGTCCAAATACACTCCCTATAAAGATACCTTGCCTTTAAAATCTAATCTCCTTCCCCTTAGCAGGGATTAACTTCTGGGAAGGTGATTCAATAAGTAATAATAGTATGATATGGCGTAACAGATTTTTAAATATTGGTGCAACATGCACCCACAGCCGTGTTGGCTATAAAAACAAATCAAACTTAAAAACTACTGCACGATTTTCACCAATATCTAGAACGATTCATGAGGAAGGTGCTGCCAAATTCTTAACCGGCAACGCACGATCTTTCTGGCAATGTGAGTGTCCATGGGCGGCAACACTTAACAACAGATGAGCCTTCTGCCCGTTTTCCTCCTGTTACATAAAATATAATCATATTTAAAATATACCTGTACAGCCACTCCATCCACAGAAACGGTGATCTCCACCTTCTTGCATTTGGCAGCATCTTTTGTCTCCGACTTCTTCAGTTGCTGCGTGAATTGCAGCTTCTTGATGGCGTCCTTGACCACTTCAATACCTTTCGGTTGATCCACATGTGTGCAGCCGAGGAACTGAAATTTTTTGGAAAATTTAAAATAAACTGTTAAAAGCTCCTACACTTAGCTAAGCTGTTTAGGTGCAAGAAATCCCAGTAGGCTGAATGAAAGACAGGAATGCTGTCTGAAGCCAGAAGTCCAAGGGATTAGTATGGGACAGACTTTGAGAATATGAAAAATAAAGGGTTGAGACAAATCTTAATACTGGCTTTAAAAAGCGTTATGAAGCAGGACCGTGCCGTACTATGTCTGTGAGAGGACCATGTTGGACTATGACCGTCATAAGACCGTGCGGTACATGGACAGTTGGAGAATGGGCTATTTGAGAGTATTTTGTCATTGAGAATTTTGTCTGAGAATCGGCTATCTGTCTTTCAAACCCCAAACAAGTGATAATGGGTCTCCAACCCAAAAAAATATTTTTTATTTTTTAGACAATTCTTTTTGTTTTTATTTTTTATGACACAGCTCAAAGATACATACAACCCCTAAGTTTCACTTTTCTACGATCAACCCCTATTATTAATTGTTAATTAAAATCTTCTGACTTGAACTCTGAGGTTTATATAGAGAAAAATTCACAGAAAACCCAATCAGTTTTCATTCCAGAAAACCGAACAGTCACTGGGGTAGCATAGCAAAATGTTCCATGTTGGTATGTACTAAAAAGGTAGGCTAAATTAAATAACACATAAAGGAGAAACGAAGCACACGGGGGCAGCAGTCTAAAAATAAATCACGATGTTCTCCCTCACCGTGTAGTGTTAATTGAGAAGATCGTTGCACAAGCCATACTAAACGAAGTACATATATAAAATATATATCATATATGTTACACAAAGTACGTAATAATTACTTATGTCACGGTCAATGGCTTTAAGTATCATGTCGCATGCAATGTTTAATTACTTCGGATCTATATTGATATGTTAATATGACTCCTTGGCTTGAACTTACAAAGAAGAATCAGTAGCGCTGCAACATCTTTAGGTCTGGGTTCAGCTCAGACTTCAGAATCTGTTTCATGATCATTTTTCAATCTAATAGGCAATCTAGTAGTCAACTTTTTGGGTTTAAGACATATCGGTTTCCTCACGATGTTTTCCTTCACCGTTCGAGCGAATTAAAATGCGCACATAGAAAGTCCATTTGTGCACAACCGGGGATCGACCCACGACCTCAGGGATTAGAGTCGCACGGTGAAGCCACTAGGCCAACACTGCTCGCTTGAACATACAAAAAGCCAATTTTAACAATACTCATCTGTATTAAGTAATGCCACGCATGGACAATACCAAAAGGCTTTTGAGAATTGGTATTGGTAAATATTACGGCGTGTCCATTACTAAACACCCAAGTACGAGGTCCTTAAAGGCGAACTGGCTAGAAGGAGACGTAAGTCCTGGTTAAAGAACCTTCTGCAATTGGTTGCACCAAGTTGTCAAGAAGGGCATTAAAATAGCCAACCTTCTATAGCACTATAAGAAAAGATAAAAACTTCTTAGATTTATAGAATAAGGGCTAAAATGAGCCTACGGTACGTCCAAAAAGAGGAGTAATCACATTGCATGGACATATTAGTGTGCATTGCCGGCTTTTGAGGGAAAAGTATACTCTTCATGATTCGGAGAGGAAAGGGAATATCTTCCGGGAGTCCCACACACACACGCGACCCATTCTGCGTGGGTCTGAATTTCTGAGGGAATTTCCTAATCTCTTTCAGGATCTTAGCCTTCTGTGCCTGTTTGGGTCTAATATCAGACCAGCGGACAAAGCTCTTTTGTTAAAATCACACAGGCAGGCCGTCAGAATACCTAGTTCTTATCGTAGAGTTGAACTGAATACCCCTTATCATGTGACGTACGCCCCCACTGATAACGGTCAACACCCACAAACACGTGCCGGCTCGAATATCCTTTGTAATGCGGAATACAAACGATTTATAAATAAACCACGCAATCACTTCTGTTATTGCTACATTTTCGTCAACAAATTTAAAGTGTGTTTCCGCTGGATCGACAAAGAGCCTATTGCGGGAGGAAGTACAGGACATGGAGCGCTGGAAGATTGTCGCTCCAGGCCATGACACTTCTTGGGTAGCAGAGACAACGGAGTGAGTGAAGGTCTGTGTCAGACACAGACGGCTGATCAACTACTTGCCTAAATAGCTATTACTTTCCCTTTTAGCCGGCTGAACCGTAGCGCTAGTAATTTAATTCAATCCCCTTTCGTGGAGTATATCAAGTACTTGCAGTGTTTTCAAGAATATATGTCCATACTTATATGTAAATTATTGTAATACATTTAATTATCTTATACAAAACATACTCTTATAGTTATAGCTTAAATATAAAAAGTACAGAAATAAAAAATAAGACAAAAGTTATTGTTGCATTATCACAGTGCAAAAAACATGTGAAAGTGGAAAGTGGGTGGGCCATACCGCTCGCATTAACAATATGCTCGCATGGACAAACAGGGCAACAAGGTGGAAAGGCCACCAGGGAAAAGAAAGAGAGGTCACCTGCATGGTGGGCTGACGAACTTAAAGTTAGTGAGGAAGATTGGGAGAAAAATTCTCAAGATAGAGAGACATGGAGCCAGTTGGAGAAGGCCTATAAGAGGGGCTTGGGAAAAAATATATTGATAAATACGAGTTTTAAGTGTGTGTATCTTTTGCAAAGATGGATTAATGTTTCAAGGAATAAATTAGGCTTTATTATTTTCTTTTCCACAAAATAATAATATACAGCCTTTCATTTCAGATACACACTTAGACACATTTATATTTCTTAATCTTTTCAGGAGCGTGGTTATCTGTGTGCTCCTTTTGGCAAATTCTAAATCCCGCCATTCCTTCACAGTGCTCTCTCTGCCATTTATTTGCTGTTTCCTTGGTCTATCAACCTTCTAAATTGTATTCACCTTTTTATTTTATTGTACATTGGACACCTGTTTAATACTATATTATATAATTACTATTATACAAAACCCAATAGAAAAAATATTTTTGTATTATAATACATTAATACCCCTACAACGCGGTACAGCGTAGAAGTAATTTCGTAAAACCGTTTTAACTATTCAAAAACTAGTAACACGAATTTAATCAAGTTTAATTAAAAAAACAAAACTAGTTATGGACTTGAGAAATCATTATAAATTTCACACTAAAGAAATATCTATGTTATAATGATTGTTTATTCTCATTAAATTTTTCTCTACTTTTTAAGACCTTCTTTCGATCCGAAGTGGTGGAGGCTTGATGACCTGTAACACAGGTACTCTTACCTTTAGCAGTCATCGGTCTGACATAAACTAGCATTTTCCCTAAACATTAGAGAGACAATTATTCATTTATAATCTTAATATATATATTTCTTGTGTGCGTGTGTATGTGACTGAACTCCTCCTAAACGACTGGACCAATTTTGATGAAATTTTTTGTGTGTCTTCAAGGGGATCTGGGAATGGTTTAATTCACAAATCAGCCCGACAGATGGCGCTGCAGTCGGTACTTTCATACTTTGTTTAATATCTTAATCGGTTGAAATATCATGCAGGACAACGTCTGTGGGGTCCACTAGTAGTATATAATTGTCACTTGTTTATGTACTAAGTTTTTGTGAGAAAAATCAATAAAGATTATTATTATTAATATCGAGAAATCTCCGTGTCAAAAACGTGTCATCGTCAAAACCATTCATGCGCCGCTCATCTCAAATTCGGCCTCGGGTTGAAGGTGACGATTTCTTTGTCATACAACCTTCAATTACTTGTTCCTTTCACATTGTTCTCCTATTTATTTATTTACACTTTGTTACATACATAAAAAAAACATGTTACATAAGTTATTAGGCAACTTACTTAGGAGTATAGAAAATTTATTAGATTCGCCAAGTTTACCGATAAAGCAAAATTACTTGTAACGCGTAAATTCCTGATAATCGTGTTAATTAACTATCAAGTAATGACAACATTTTTGAGTTTCTCTTCGGATCACCCATAATAAGAAAGGCAAAGCTATAAATAAATGCTAAGAATACCGTGGACTGGGAAGCGCACCAATACATCTATTCTGATTGTTGACCCAACTCGACATACGGACTCGCCCGTTTACCATATGCCTACAGCAAAGTATCTTAGTTCGGCCATACAATGCGCAGAGGCGATGAGAACTTGGGGAAACCGATCGTGGTTGGTGGAAGGCAAAAGATCTCGTGGCCGTTCATCAACCACATGGACCGATCAAGTGAAAGACTAATCGTCCTCAAAACTGTACACTGTTATAAGAGAGGCGCTGGACAGGAACCGGTGGAATCAGTCTCCTCCAGTTTCCTTCCTGACCAGATATCTCAGACATGAGCTACCGACCGAAGAGAGAGATAATAATAAGCCTTTCTTCTTTACATGTAATATACAAATATATATATATATATATATATGTATATACAGTCAAAACCGTTTATAACGACATCGTTTACAACGACCTATCGGTTATTACAACCAGATTGTATGGTCCCGTCCGAATCCCTAGTAAACTATTCAGTAAACAAACCGCTTATAACAACATCGGATACAGCGACATATCGCTTACAACGGCGAAAGTTTATCGATATTCATCGGCTATAACGACCAACCGCTTCTTTTCTCAGCAAAACAAAACAATACAAACGATTTTAAATCTTATTTATAAGCATTTAATGAATATTTAGGCATATTATTACCTACGCACTTTCTCCCAACGAACAGTTTCAGTCAACAACGATTTCCGAAACTCTTAAAAAAATTTGTTGCCTTTAACGAACAGTTTGATACTGGTGATACTCATACCTTGAGGAGTATGAAACGTAAAATGCAAAAAATATTTGAGACTGGGCTAAAAAAGTCAGACTGACTGATTACTTTTGTACCGAATTATTTCGTAATAAATATTTTTGTTTCTTTTTTGACTCGTTTACATATTATAATATTAACATACCATATTATAACCCATACCTACCTATTCTAGATCGATAACTATGTACATACATATGTACTGTACTTGTGTATATGACATTGCTTATAACGACTATCGGATATAACGTCGGCAACTATACGGTCACTTCAATGTCGTTATAACCGGTTTTGACTGTATATATATATATATAAATCGACCACCCCGTTAGTTCTGGGTCTCAGATTTCTGCATCCTAACAACTTCACGGGTTACAACTGTAACCAGCCCAGACCGGACTTAAAATTTGTAATTACCTTAACCAAATACGCCACATGCCCCTTCACCAATGCGTCTGGTGCGTGTATCCAGTTCCTGCCATTGGGGGCACCGTTCGCCTTGCCTTTGCCCTGCCAGAAGAGCAGGGTTGACATTCTGAAACAAATACACAAAATTGCTTGATATTATATAAAACTCAAGGCATAGACAATTCATGGACGGCAAGCGAGTGGCCCCTCCGGTCTTTGATCTCTTGAAGGATGGGCTATGGGATGGTACTTGAATGGACACGTTATAGCCCCATCTCACCGCCCTCGGACAAGAACTGGAGGGACACCATTACAAACTATTATAAATGATTAAACCTACAAAATAAATCAGTGGCGCTACAACCTTTTTTAGGTCTGGGCCTCAGAATAGCTCTATCTGTGTCATGATGATTTGGCAAACTAATAGGCAAGTAGGTGATCAGCTTCCTGTGTCACACGCCGTCGTGTTGGGTGTAAGGCAAGCCGGTTTCCCCTGGATATTTTCCTTCGTACGAGCGAATGTTAAATGCACACATAGAAAGTACATTGGTGCACAGCTGGGGATCGAACCAAGGACCTCAGGGATGAGAGTCGCACGCTGGATGTACCAAGTTTAAACATGGTTAAAAATAATTTCAGTACATATAAACCTTCACACTTTATATTTGCTATGATAAATAATAAATAATTTTCCATTTAAATTACGCAGATAACAATTATAGCTCCACGTGTTGGATTCATGTGTTTCTGTTCGTGTTAATGAATAAATTAATAATGTAATATAAAGTATGGTTTGTGAGGTTGTAGCTTATCTCTGGATCTACTAAACCGATTTTGATTTAACCAATAGAAAGCGACGTTTACATCGGCCATACAATCCTAAAAATTAAGGCTTTCGTGGAACCGCTTCCACATGTCTTAATAGATCCGGATGATCCAATGACCATACCCAATGAAAAATTAAAAGGCGTCGTGTCAAAGCAAAATCATACAAAAAACCGCTTATATAAAGCTCGGGATAATTAGGCAGAATTTGCTCTCCAAAGCAGCTTCAGCAGAGCTGTCGAGCCCAACAGCGGTATTCCATTCCCAAAAATAAAATCCTTCGTCCGATTGTTCGTTTCTTACGAATGCTGCCTTGACAAGAGATAGATGATTTTTTGAATTAAATTTGTTGTGTTAAACTCCACAACTTCATGGCGTTTGACATAGGAGAGTCACACAGTTAAGTCAAGCGAAATTTGTCTTAAACATAATTGCACAAGTGTATATAATACCATAAAGATCAACACCACAACAACTATGCAAAAAACGTTATACAAAAAAGTTTTGGATCGCGCAGCCCGGACATACAATGACCAATAAGCCTTGACTTGTTTAAGCTATCGCGGATTAAAAGTATAAAGAATATCCATAGCGCTAAACCTGCATCATAACTATACCCTCACATAACACAGCAGAATTTGGTATGACATAGTTGAATTTATTTAGTCATTTTCACGCAACCAATAATGGGTAAAATCCAAGGTAAACGGCCAACCTCCAGTAATGGCCACTCCATTAAAACACTAAAAGAATAATTTTCATCGATTTTATCCTTTCTATAGACTATATTATCTTAAGTGTTTTTGTTATATGTATAATTTATGTAAAGCCGGGTCCACATTTGTAGCATTTCGGTGTATCGTATCTCCGTTGCGTGGCTTCGGCGCGTATCATGATCGTTAGTTTGGACGCAAAATGATACCCGTTTATGATACAGGCCGTATCGGATACGGCCCGATCCGCACTAAGCGCGTATCTTGATACACCTCGTATCCGATACGCGTATCACGATCGGTGGTATGGACGTATTTTGATACTGTATCACGATACTGTATCGCGATACGATACTTGATACACCGCGAACCATCCTGTGTCGGTTTTTTCGCGATCATCAAAGGGAATACACAACATCAATGGGTGACATGCGAGTGAATTTTTTGAATTTTCCGCTGGTATGCTGAAATTTTAAATCTCGCATCAATGGTATTCCACCATGTTTGTTTCGGTTTCTAAACACTTCCAGCGCCGTCTACGTCTAGATTTAACTTTTTTTGAAATACTATTAAAGATAATATAACAGGCGCTAGTCACCGCCAAACTGTGAGCAATTGCTGACATGGCTAAACCGTTTGGGAACGAAGACATGACTGAACATTACGAGAAGGGAAGAAGGTGCACTGAAAGACACGCGCATCATGATACATCGGAAGAAAAGTGAAGCGTCTATATTTGTAAAGTTAAAGCCGATACACTGACATGATACAGCATTTGATAAGTATGGACGCGTTTTTTACAAGATACGCCTTAAATATACGACATGGACAAAATGAGCGTCCATATTTATGATACAGATACTAGATACGATACGAATGATCGTGATACGTCAACATGCTACAAATGTGGACCCGGCTTTAGCTTACGAAAATAAGCTAAATAAATTACGAAATAAATAATACGCATCACGTTTGACAAACACGTATTTTTTTAAAAATGGAACATTTTCAAAACGCACCTGCATAGGGCTAACATTCGAAAATCGAACAATTCATCCTAAACCTATATCATCTAACACGCAATAAGCGGCTTAATATCAAAAAGTACACGTGCCAAATTCCAATACAAACACCTCAAACTTCCGTCGTTACATAATGTATTAGTGAAACATCTTAACTCAAAGCAATAAGGTTCATACTGCCGAGTTCTCTTTCTTAGCTAACAACGTTCATACTAAACGCGACCTTAATGGTTTGGCATAGGTTATATAATACCCTATGTCGGTTACGACGTTTATCAATTAGGTGATACACGATTCCGTACTAAGCACGGCCTGGCACGGTCTGATGCAAGCTAGTTCATTCAACCACTTGTAGTGTTGTTGATATTTCGATATCGAATATAAAACTATTATTTTTAGTTAATAACTGCAATTTCACACAATTACATACAAGCTATGACATTTAAATGCTAAAAAAAATATTTTTTGTTGGAAATACGTAGATATTAATGTCTTCAATAAAACTGCATATATATGAATTTTTATTGGTCTCAAATCCCTAACTTTTTCTACTTTTATCAGGGATAACGTTGGGTTATAATGGTGAAAATTCTTTAAAATGAGTCTCTTTACAATATTAATGAAATCTTTAATAATAAAAGAGCAGTGTTGGCCTAGTTGATTCAGCGTGCGATTCTTATTCCTGAGGTTCGATCCCCAATCACCAATGGACTTTATTTTTATGTGCGCATTTAACATTTGCTCTTCAAAGGAAAATATGAGGAAACAGGCTTGCCTTAGACCCAAGTTGACGGCGTGATAAGCACAGGAGGCTGATCACCTTCTTGCCTATTAGATTGGCAAATGATCATAAAACAGATACAGAAACCTGAGGCCCAGACTTAAAAAGGTTACAACCTGATTTATTTATATATAAAACGTATGTATAAATAAAACATTCCCTGTACATACATATATTTCAATATTATTTCCAATCGGTGGTTTCTAGTTAAATAAGTCATAGTTATGTTTTGTACTTTAGTTATATCTCTCGCAGTAAGCATTTATACCATCGCCCAGCCCAAAGCCCAAGCAGTGGCTGCTTCTGGAACTGCTTAGACTGTATGTGCGGGTAAAAGGAATGTTAAGAATATCCATAGCGCAAAATCACCCGCATCATAAGCATAGCCCACATACACATCCTCACGTACATACGCTCACATTTATACAGCCAAATTAGGTATGTACATATTTACATTAGGTACATAGTTAAATGTAGTGAATAATTTTTATTATTTTTCCCTTTTGTAAATGTTTCGATCTTTTTGTAAACATTATAACATCTTTGGCTAGTGTAAAAATAGGATTACGAAATAAATATATAATAAATTGAGGGAAAGAATAAATTATCTTGTTAAATGCAATACAGATAAGAAATAATAAATGTTTACACAATATAGAAGATCGCCAAATCATTGGTTAGGTATCAATTACTACTCGTTGACCGTGAAGATCATTTGCACAAATGTCAATGTTGTTAGCTGGATTAGATATGTTCCTAGCAGTCTTTCCGAACCTGTCGCAATAATAATAGATTCTTACAGTTTTATAACTAATTTATTACTAAATGAGTATTGGCTTATTGAATACGTTTTATATGTTTATAGAAAAGCAGATAGTTCAGTATTTTCAAACCAATTCGACTTAAGGTCCTTCAATAGCGTACCAATTCGTAAAAAGCAAGGCGAGCCGTCTGACAATGTTAGTGTCACATAACATCAATTTCTTTCCCATTCACCCCCTGTTCTAAGGCAACCTTCTGTGTCCACACTAATACCAGTATATGTTTCAGTAAAATTGGTGCACAGCCGTGATTAGGACGCACCAATAGTTGATGGCTTAATCCAAAACCCCTTATATTTGTCATGTCACGTTGAACCATAGACGCGTCTTGTATATAGACATTAATAACATTTATCGATAGTCTATGAAGTACAACACTAGGCACTTATTTCGTCACAGATCCAGGAAAACTGGAGATAAGCAGTTTAAAAATATCTTTAACTTCCTTCGTATATTGTATTCCTTTAACATCTGTACAAGGTCCTTATTTAACTCAATCTGGTGAAGATAATAGGCGGTAGATCAGAGCTGGAGTAATTTATTTAATATATAGCATACATGCCAAACATTGTTTATAAACACTCAAACTCAAAATATCTTTATTTTTCCTTATTCATGTAGGTACACTTATGAATTGTCAGCAAGAAGTTAAATTAATTGTAAATGTACATTTACTACCAGACTCGACTCTACATAATTCGAATTTTATTCCGGTCCCTTGAAAAATCCTCGAGAAATTGAATAAAATCAATGGGACCAATTGGTTCGCTATCTTGAAGTTGAAAGAATAGTATCTTAGTAAACATGCAATAATATGAACTCCGGACTTCCTAACTCTATATGATTTGAAGTGCTTTGGACACACTGAAGTCGAAATAAAAGTTTGTGACTATAATACAAAATAATCATTTAGAAAAATATATATTTTCCCATTGGAGTGTTTGGTGCGCTAATTAAAGATTTAAGGTGTGCGGCTGCTACTGCCGGTGACCAGAGCTGGTGCTTTCTACCACAGGGTGCTAGACCTGGGACCAAACTTTTTACATTTGTTTTAATTTTCGATTTATTAATTTTTTATCATTATTATTACTATAAAGGTTAAGAAAACTATAAATACTGTTTGTGTGTTATAATGTAGAACTAATAAATCACAAATTTTCAAACTCTTATTTACTTGAGACCCCTCGTAAAAACTCAAATAAAAAATAAAAAAAATAATAATGATACTAACAAAATTTATTACTGTATCTATTAACCAGTTAAATGTCATTGTTTGTGGCGGCGTCCATGCGTCGGGTTGTCTCTCTCTAAAATATGGCGAGAGGGCCGATGGCTGGCCATGCGTCATACTCGTGAACGGGTGCTACTTGTGGTGGGTGACTGGTCGTACTTGAATTCGTGTATGCTGTTAATTATTTCGACTATGTGTTTGCGTGTTGTTCCCACGAGAATGTAAGTGCGTGCTCCTATTTCAACATGCCTCCTGCTGACAGAGGACAATTATTCTTTGTTTTTAATTTATGTTATTATTATTAATTACTTAAGATGTCATGTGGAACATGGTTTAATGGTTGCAGCTCCTTAAAAAAGTTGTGTAATAAAAAACATGGCGATTAAAAAGAGTGGCGGAGAGTTTATTGGCAGTTCTTCTTTTCCGTTCTACGCTCTTGATTTGAGAAGTGGCAGTAAACGTAAAATTAGAAGCATTAATATGTATTTCTTTACTGACAAGTCATAAGCGTACAATGTGTTACCTATATCATTAAATGATTTTTTGAATTTGAATTTGAAGTTCTGGTGCAGATGGAGGACGGTTAAGCAGCGAGATTATGAGTGGAATTGGTGATGGAGCTGTCCTCCGTCGTGTGCATCCGAGCAACTCCAAATTCCAAGCTCCCGTCCAGAGATGAGACTGCTGGCGGAAGACAGTTTGTGAGCTCCAAGTCAAGATGTTAAGGACATCAAGCACGAGATACATTGCTAAGGAGATGCGGACCCATGGGTCACACACTGGCCTTGACTGAGTTTGATGACTTTTTGAAAAACCCTTTGTTTTTTATATAGTTCACTACCCTAAATAGATAACAGCGAGTCTCATGTGCGCTAAATATTTACAGGATGTTTCAAAAGATAATTGGTGCGCACACGCAGTTGGAAACTGATAGAGAATGATTAAATAAATCATTTATGAATTAAATATTCAACTACGTATATAAATTTTCCGATATATAGGGCCTTTAGTAAAGAGAACATTTAAATTTCAAGAACCTATCAAAACGCAAAGATGGCGACGCAACAGACCTGTGACACCATGTTTGTACACACAAACACAAGTTTTTAAATTATAATTCTGCGTACACAAATACATATAAAGTGCAACCTCGATATAACATATCGGAAGGAAACAAGTTAATATTCCTTATATATAAAAGTAATTCGCTGAACTGAGGTTTGTTATGTTGAGGTTAGGTTGGTCTAAAATTCGTTATAAAGAGGCAAAATTAGTTTTCAATAAAAGGAATACCTTTTACATTTCTGAGCCCTTTCAACTTGAATGTTTAACAATAGTGACATCCAAAAACAATTATTGTTTTACGAAAAAAGCATGTCGAAACCTGCCGCGACATGAATCACATACTATGAGAGTCATGCATTGGTGGGAACTTTATATAAAGGTTTTGGGTTGACAAAATTCGTTAATTAGAGGTATATATGTATATATATTTAATATCAATTCATTCATTCAAATCGAAGCTAAGTGAATATGTTAAACAAAATTACTTTTAAATTCATTTCTTATAATTACTTTAAATTCATATTTCTTTGTTTACTTTTATTTTTGAATTTACTGCATGTACGGCTATATTTTATTGTGATTATTTTAAGAACGACTACAATGTTATGTAAAACTAGAGTATTATTCTCATGTAAGTGACATTTTTTGTCTTTTTGAGAAATAAAGTCTTTAAACCTAATATTTTTCTTGATAGTTGAAAATTCGTTATAATTAGGTTGTTCGCAAAAAATGTTCGTGATGTATTTTACATTGACTATTACTACTACTACTATCAATTCAAGGGGATTACGACGAAGAACTTGTTAAATCGAAGAATTCTTTATATTGAGGTACAAATACCGGCAAACATCATGAACAAATGTCCTTGCCTGCGCAGAAGCGATTTTTAGGTATCACTGCGAGGAGGTGCGACGGGAGAGTGACGTGTCAATCGCGTCATTGGTGACGTTTATGTGTTCGATGCGCAAACCTTCCCCCACTCCCTTGTTTAATACTCAAAAGTTTACCGGTAACTGTACGTTATATTAAGGTTGCACTGTATATTTTAAACTCCAAAACAGTATTAGTATAGGGTAATTCCGGGGGAGATGGCCGTACGGGAGAGATGGCCAATAGAAAAAAGTTCGAGTATTAATTCATAGATGTCAATACTTTTTATTTATTTCCATTCATGTCGGCACCGGCAACAAGTGATAGTGAATTGTTTTGCAAAAAAATAGGAAAAAGTAAGTAATTTGACTTTGTTTTTCATTAACACGTTAGATCTAAACTAAGGGGTTGACACATTAAGTGGTCAAAAAAAAGTTTGGACAGTTTTGTACGTTTTCGTGATATCTGCGAGAAGTTAAGAACTTTCTCGTGTTCTAGCCTCAAAATTAACTCCATAATTGAGATGTTGCTTTTATTACGCCCTGTGGTCATCACACCCGGTCAATAGGGATAGATGGCCATAGTAGTTTCGGGAGAGATAGCCATAACATTGTATGCCCAAATTTAAATTTATTTTTAATATTTAATAAAATAGATGAAAGAAGATGGGCTGCCTCCAGGTTTAGTGGTTTATATGTCACAAAAATCCGCCTATATAACCTCTGACATATTTCTAGAATGAAGATTTGAAGATTGGATACAATGCAGTATTTGTATGCTCTGGGTGCACGAAAATTGGACCGAGTTTGATGACATGTGTTCTCACTGCGGCAATAAGAAAAAAAAGGAGTTAAAAGATCTCAAGGGTAACGGGAAAGGTAAAAAAAGTACTGGCCATCTCGTCCCGAACACTATGGCCATCTCCCCCGGACACTCGGGGAGAGATGGCCAGTCCTAGTTTTTTTTTAAAGTTTAAAATTATATTGTTAGCGTTGCCTAAAGTGATGTATCGTTAATATTTGATAAGAATAATAAATAAAGTTTATGTTCTATACGAATTCACTGTTTTATTCATCATAATTCCTTCATAATACAGTTTTATAGTTACTAGGGCCATCTCCCCCGGAATTACCCTATATCTAAGACATATATTATAAATAAAAATGAACCGCAAATATGTAGCTAGTATCTCGAAAATTGGACCAAAGCTAGTATTTATTTATTCCTTGTATTCTGAAGGTTTATATGGAGAGAAAATTTGGAAAAACTACACAGAAAAAGCTAAAAAATAATTTTTTATGAGTAGCGTTTATGGGGTAGTTAACAAAGAGTCATATGTTGGTAATGTACTAAAAAGTTAGGCTAAGTAACCAAATTATTTTAAGGCGAAACGAAGTTCGCGAAGGAAAAGCGTTCATAGAATGACACGGTTCCATCACGATTTACGATGTATCAAAATCGATATTTGATAAATTTGATAACGTTTTTTAAAGCCTATAACAATACATATTACTCTCAGTAACACTTAATTCTCATCTCAAATATTTCTTTAATAAAGCACAGATTTATGTAGCCCCCATGCCCCATATTTTAAAACCGGAAATCTATTAATCTAAGTGGATAATATCAGACGTGAACTTTGACCATCTATTGGCCCAAATTGGCTCAAATTTGTCTGATTCCAGGGCCGATTACAAAACGGTGACCCTTGGGACAGGGGACAAACATTTATTTTTAACCATCATGGTTTTAACATGTAATTATTTATATCAATTCAATATGACTTGAATATACGGAAGGACAAGTTGTAGTGTTGCTACAACCTTGTTAGGTTTGGGCCTGAGATTTCTGTACCTTTTTCTGATCTAATAGGTGATCAGCCTCCTGTGCCTGAAATACGCCGTCGACATAGGCCTTAGACCAGCCGGTTTCCTCACTATGTTTTTCTTAGAGCGAGTGGTAAATGCGCCAAGCACAGCCGGGGATCGAACCTACGAACTCTGGGATAAGAGTCGCACGCCGAAGCCACTTGGGCTGACTTCAAGAAGGAAAAAAATCACAAATACAGTAGAAACTCTTTCAGTCATAACTACAAAACTGGAAAATCTTATCTTCTTTTTGAGGTCCAAAACCATTCCTTGAAACCCCGACGTCTGTCCGACTCTTCTTTTGCCTCTCTAGATACCTTTCTAATTCATCTCTTCTTTCGTTTAAGGAACTTTCAAATCCATTTTATTTCTTGACATTATTTTTATTTACTGCTCTGAGAACTATTTTAAGTGCACACTGGTTTGTGAGAAACATGGAAATACACGAATATCTGGAGATGCCAACCGTAAAGGAAGTAATCAGAAAAAACAGTAGTAGATACAGGGAAAGGTTAACCAAACATACAAATGAACTGGCTAATCTGTTAACTCCAGGAGATGATGTAACTAGCCTAAAAAGATGGCAAATACTAGACCAGAGAAACTAACCTAAAATAAAAATCCAGTTTCTACCAACACATACGGTGCCTTTCAAATTTCAATGTAATCGCACCCAACCAAAATTAACCTCAGAAAATATCTGATTATGGCTGATAGCCGATTGCAGATGAACAAGAACACAAAAAAAAATTACTACTCTTAATAGAACCTTAGATATTATACCATATTATGTATAGAGGAATTGTTTTGTCGCCTTGAGTCAAACTCCCACATAAACAATAGACTTCACATGCGTTTTTAACTGTGCATTATGATATTAATCTCAATTGTTCATAATTATTTTTTAATTATACATTGAAGTACTATTTTCGTCAGTATTTAATCTTACTTGAAACCTTCTATACAGTAGGCCATTTTAGAATCGATAATTAAGGTTCTAGAAACTTGCCTGTAACTGCTGTGGGTGAATGCATATTGCACCAATATTTAAAAAAATTACGCCATATCATACTATTTAACCACCTTCCCAGAATAATCACTGCTTTACACCACATAATGGTAACTTCTAGGTACAAAGAGTCACTGGGTGGTCACGAAACGTTTTACTATTGGGTACAGAAAAACTATCTTGTTCCCTATAGAGTAGAGACACTTAGGCCGTGGGGTTCAAGTACAAAGCTAGTTAAATGTTTAAGTTGGCGCCTCGTAGGTGACCCCAGAGCTGGTGCTTTCGTTCAACAAATAAGTATCACAATACAGCAAGGAAATACTAGCATTATAGCACAGGGAACTTTTTTAAATATACCTTGATCTCGTACTGTTTATCATTTTTTTTATAATTATTGCATAAAACATAATCTTTTCCTAAAGCCTTAAACCAACTTTCTATCACGGATCAATGATTCAAAGAAAGCGATATAATATTACAGTAATTTTACGATTGAAAAACTTTCTCAACGTTTCTATATCAGAGCACTGGGGGACGTTACTACAACCACGAACTCATTTCATTGGTATTTTGTTAAACTACCTTAAAAGCAAGTGGCGCTACAACCTTTTAGGCTTGGGTCTCTTATCTGTTTCATGAGGCAAGTAGGTGATCAGCCTTTGCACGATTGGGTCTAATGCAGGTATTACGATGTTTTCGCTACAACTATTTACGGCTGGGCCTCAGATATCTGTTTCGTGATCTCTTAATAGGCATGTAGGTGATCAGCCTTCTGTGCCTGACATGCCGTCGAGACCCTAAATACTGAAATTGAGAACGATCAATCAATCTTCTAGTCTCTAGTTCACTGAGTTTTTAAATAAACGGGGGGCAAACGGGAAGGCTCAACTGATGTTAAACGATATGACATGGACAATGCCAGAAGGAACTTAGTCGTATTGGTTCGGAAATATCTACCGCCCATGGACACTCCAAATGTCAGAGGGTTCGCGAGTGAGTTGCTGGACTTTTAAGCACCGGTACGCACTTTGAAGTAACCTTAGTCGAATTGTTTCGTAAATACTTCAGTGGCCACCTTCCACATAGTGGTGGAGCCCAAAAACCACCTTTGTGGAACTGATATTTTATAATAACTTCTAAAAGGATTCTAAAGGAATTGAAATAACATTATTATTGATTAAATATTCAATTCACTCATGTTTTTGCCTAAGAACGCCGAAATATGAAAAACTAATATGTATTCATCTCATATCAACCAAGTTTCATATTTTATAGACCAAATAGTACAATAAACAAGAACATGTTTTCCTGCACGGAAAATTTTAAGTTGGAAAAATACTAAGTAAAATACGTGACTGATTACGTTAACCTACGTTTTTTATTCTGCAAAGTTTCAAAAAATTCCTCTCATCAACTACTTAATTATCTTATATTCTAACGAGGAAAGATTTGATTTAAATAGGAACTAAAACTGGACGGATTTCTAAAAATTCTTCACCATTATCCCCGATCGTTTATAGAACATTTTCAAAAAATTGTCTATGCGAATTACGACGTCACCCAAGGCTTTAAAGGTCAATAAAGATTCCTATATGCTGTGGAATCTGTTGGCAATGTTCTACCGTTTTATGGAAGACATAAATATCTACAAAGACCAGGACCTGATGGACATAAACTATAGAATACTGTCACAAAGTTACGAGTAGGACAGCCAAGACCTAAGGTGTGTAGACCAATAAAGATTCCTATATGCTGCGGAAACTATTGACAATAGAGCAGTACATCTACAAAGACCAGGACCTGATGGACATAGGTTATAGAATATTATCATAAAATTATGAGTAGGAAAGCTATGCACCCGTGTGTGCGGAAACTAGTGACAATAGAGCAATGTACTACAGTTGTATAGAAGACTGAATCTACATATGTCCAACAAAAATCTTGCATTAAAAGTCTATATAACAAAAGCTTTAGGCTATAGAACATCGTGGTACCGAATTAATGCGGGTGGAACCGCAGAACACAGCTAGTTAACAAATAAAAACATAGCAGTTTTTTACTACTCTTTACTCTTAAGGCACTTTTAAGCTATAAACATACAGAATATCTGCCCCTCTAGGTGCAGGGCACCCTTAAAAATTAAAAGATATATTGGAACTAAAGGGGCCGCTCAAGATATATATCCCCCCCCCCCTGTCAGCAAAAGCAAGCAAAGCTCTCAAAAATAATAGTACATAAACGTATTAATTTTTTGTAGGATTCCTCGAAAATGCATTTTGTTTAAAGCATAGACATGTGTGGGTAATATGTGTAAAAAAGTAAATAATTACTGTTGACGTAATCACCTGTAGAGCAGTGTTGGCCTAGTGGATTCAGCGTGCGACTCTCATACCTGAGGTCGTAGGTTCGATCCCCGGCTGTGCACCAATGGACTTTCTATGTGCGCATTTAACATTTGCTCGAATGGTGAAGGAAAACATCGAGAGGTCATCGACATGTCTTAGACCCAAAAAGTCGACGGCGTCTCATCACCTACTTGCCTATTACTATATTTAAAAATGATCATGAAACAAATTCAGACATCTGAGGCCAAGACCTAAAGAGGTTGTAGCGCCACTGATTTATTATTTATTTTTTGACGTAATCACCACATAAGAAAATCAAAGTCCCCCCACAGTAGGTACTTACGTAATACTTAAACGGGCCCCAAACAGTAAAAAACTGCTGCTAAAACCAGTTCCTTCCAGACAATATAGCACAACCATTTTTGAGACACAAATTAAAATTTAATAAAAATAAATGACAACGATAAAAATAACAACAGGCTTTAATAGGGGCCTCATAGACTAGCGGTCTTATTAAGTGGCAGCTAGGTGAGGGGTACCGGGTTCGATTCCCGGTTCGAGGGCAAGTTTTAATCTAAATTAAATTTGCTCTCGGCCTTTGGGAGGGTTGTGCGGTATCGGGCGAGTGCTTAAACCGTACATGGAGGACACGGTCGAATTTGTAAAGAAAAGCACGAATTATTAAAAATCCTATACTTGACGCTGGCTAATGCACAAATCGTGTCAGAGCCATTTAAAAAAAAAACAGACTTTAAATGTATAATCGGCGCGGTCTGGACTTCGACAACGTGAATGATGTTGAAGCAGGCTATGCGAAGTGAACCTTTATAAGAGAAACCAAGAGATTGTTATTCGATACCATATACTTGTCCAAAGTTGTCTGCGATAAGGTCCAGAACCAGGCTATTGCAAAGACGGGGAGTCTTTAGTTGGCAAAAAAGTTCGCAGAGTTAACAGTAGCGATATTGTGTATCTTATGTATTTAATATTATATATTTTTTGACATTATCGTATTGGCTTAGTACTGTAAGGATAGTGTATGTATTTTTGGAATAATTATATATAGCTATTATATAGAAAACGTGCAATGTCAGGACAGGTTAGCTAAACTGGTTAATAAACTTTCTTCTATTTAAAGGCTCACTTCTATATTTGTTTCGTGATGTTGAGGCAAGTAGGTGGACGGGTTTTTTAAATTGAAGTCGGGGAGTCTTTGCATCTTCTACCGCATTTAACACAGAGTGTTGAGAGTTGTTCGGACTAAAACCAGCAGCTGATTCCATCATCAGACGGTCGTTTCACAACTGAGCGTTTCTTAAGGCAGATTTTGCCGCGCTCTACCACTATGTGGAACCAACTGCCCACTGCAGTATTTCCGAACCAATTAAACTTAGAGTACATCAAATAGCGTACCACTTCTTAAATGGCCAGCGACGCATTTGCAAGCATTTGCTTCTGGCAATGTGCGTGTCTATGCACGTACGGTAAGTATTTCCGAACCAATTCGACTTAGGGAGACCTTTAAGAAATACGTGTACCACTTCTAAAAAGCCAGCAACGTACTCGCGAGCCCTGTTGCAATGTGAGTGTTCATGGTGTAACACTTAACATCAGATGAGACTCCTGCCCGTTTGCCTCCTATTTCATAAACAAATCTTGTACACTTAACGGAAGGATAGAAATTGTTTAAATTTATTTGAACAGTAATTCCAATATAGAAAGTGTTCGCGTGTATTGCGTAAAAATAACAATTATATAATAATGACGTACGATAAGGCGTTTTGGATAACCGTCTTTAATTAAAACAAGTGTTAACCAGCTGTGCCCAACGCGTGGCCCACGCACCAAAGGCCAATTTGATGGTTAAGGGCTGAATATAACACGTGTGAAGACTTAAGAATGAAGCTAACCAAATTGGGACCTAATATAAAATCTCTGTGCACCAAGGATCTCACTAAATTAAAATAATATAGAAAAATCTCTATTAAAATGATTTATATATTTAGTTCCTAGTGATTTCTTCCTAATTCCTATAATTTCTTAAGTGAACTTTTTTTTAATATTAAAAATTATATAGGGGCATAAGAATTTAAAGAAGTCTATTTTAGGGCCTGACACTAGAGGTTGGGAAACACTATGACTTCAGCATAGATCCACTCAGAGATGAGCTTGTGGGTTCGAATCGCGGCTCTGCACCATAACCTTTTGTTATACACTCAACATCGGCATTAGGATTAGACCCAACCAGGCAAAGGCTGATCACCTACCTGCCTCACGAAACAGATACACAGGACCCAGACCTAAAGAGTTGTAGCGAGAACATCTGCATGCTGCATGAGACCCAATCATAAACAGGCCCAGACATATATATTATATCTATGTTATATATAATAAATAAAATAAATGTAAATTCAACACTTTTAAATTTTACATACGAAATGATTGCATTGAAATTTGAAGCCTCTCTTTGTTTTATTATATTTGGAAATATGAAATCTGTGTCAAGGTTGGAATTTTAAACCAACTTCAATATTTATTAAATTTTACCAAGAAAATTAAAACGATTTTTTTTAATGTATATTATACATATGAGGTATACAGCGTTTTGGATGTCGTGTTATCAATTTTTTTATGAAAGTTACAGACCCCGCACCGAAGTTATTAAAGTGGTCGGGTCGTGAGGTGCAATAGACCCTATCCCTTGAAACCCAGCCCCATCTAGTCTCTATGGCCTGGAGCGTCTACTGCGCAATTTCAGATGTCGTGTTATAACCACCTCAACCTCTATATAAAAGCAAAGAAGACTATATATATAGACCTTCAAACTGGGTTTGATTTAGAAGGCGACGTATCGCCTGAATGTGAAGATACTTATTATGCAGGTTTCTCGAGGAACCCCTCCAAGTAATTGTGACTGCCGGAGTTGCGGCGTCTAAGTACATATAAAAAAATTTAATAAAATTTTGTATAGTGTATTAAAATTCGTTAAACAAAACGTACATTTTATACTTTTCTATTAATTATTATATTTCAAAAAGCGTGTATTTCAGAACATATGAAACGAAACGCAAAGCGCCATTTTGATTTACAGGTTACGTGAATGTGCTTCTGCGTTTATATTATTAGAATTTTTGGCTTTATTTTTGGACTTTGATTGAATTGCTTTTCTGTAAGACCTTAGCATACATACTGGACACTGATTCTCGCGATCACAGCTTGTGATGGCGTCTGGAAATAGTGAATGTGGACGTGATCCAGAACCTGACTCGTCTATGATTTTGAGGACGATGGGCTCGTTGTCGATCGTCACCTCTGTACTGAAGAAGTGGTGATGTGGAGTTTGGCAAAAAATATTAAAAAATTTAGTTCTAATGAGCAGTGTGTGGCATTCGCTGAAGAAAATGGTTTAGTGCATTCGCAAAAGCAATGTAGAACACATCGTGTGCCCATGAAAATTGCTAAATCGGCAAATAAATAATTTGGTTTATAATGTTGTACGAAAGGAAATTGCAAAGCAAAATCGGAAGTTCCTAGAAATACAGGAACATTTTTCGAATATATTAAAAGATAATTAGTACATGTGTTGTATTTGTTATATGCATATTCGCCAAATTAGAGCTAAAACTCAGCCATTAATGAAGACTATGGGTCTTCATTAAAGAAAATAGACAACAACGCATAAGCCGAGCCACCATAAATGATTGGTGTAATTATTGTAGGGAAACTATTTAGGAAGCAATTAAGTAGTTAGAGTAGTTAAAGTTATTTAGTAAATGGATAGGTAGTAGGAAATATTGGTGGCACAGGGAAGAAAGTTCAGATTGATGAATAAAAATTTGGTAAACGAAAATACAATCGAGGTAATTGTTTTAAGGCACTATTAATTAATATTTATCTACATGTAAACTAGATCTTGGTTAAGGTCCGCATTTATGATAATATCGATCCAGTCAACCTCAACTGATGTGCTTCTAGTCTGTTCTACCCCTAGTGTTATTTTAAACCCGTAGACTAGGACCAAAAAGCCGGAGCTGCGGATGCTTGATAACCCACCCCTCCTTGATGGAGACGTATATCTAAATTTTTAGCTTCGAACCCCGTAAATAAATATCGTATCACTTGTCAAAAAAACTGTTGTTGTCTGAATAGCATTCCTGAGATGCACGCGATCTTTATCACATTAATTTTAATCATAAGTTAAATACAGTTAACACACTGGCCTCGTTTCTATATAACCTTTCAATTAATTAGCGATGTTTAAATATCGCAATTCGAGATTTAATTAACCTACTTAGGAATTCGAAGATTAATTAATAAACTTTTAGGTTTCGGCGTCTTTGTTATCTTAAAATGCAAGTAGGTGATCAGCCTTTGCCTGATTGGGTATATTACAATGTTATCCTTCACCTTATGAACGTTACAGGGTTCGAACTTATGACCTCAGAAACGTTTGCTTGATGTAAATACATTTATTTGTTTATTAAGTAAATTTATTTCTCATAAACCTATTTACCTTGAATTCTTCCCTTTACCACTAAAATCCTCGCTATAGCTCGTCACTAAAGGCCCGTCCATTTTACCCAGCACTTCACTTCACTTTAAATATTCACAAGACGTCCGCACGCCACGAATGCGAGGTCCGACTGAGCGATTCTCTGATGCAAATGAATCTGACCACAGATAACATATGTTATTGATATTTGGACCGCTGTATGCAACAAGTCTTATTCTGTTTCCCTCCAAGGTCGTGCGTTCTAGCTCCGGCTGTTCAACAATAGAAATATATCATTTTAAAGTTTAACATATCTGCTTATTGTGGGAAAAAAATAATAATAAACGTCTTTCCTCCAACTTTGATTTTGTTCAAGTGGGCGCTAATTAAAGATTAAAGTTAGCGCCTGGTAGGTGCCCACAGAACTGGTGCTTTCCTCAGCAAATAAGGGTCGTAATACATCGAGGAAATGAAAGCATTAAAGTTCACAGGGACTTAACTATTTAAATTTGTTTAAATTTTTAATTATTATTATTTAGGTTAAGAATATTGTAAATACTATTGTTATTTTGGACATACATAGTATAAAAACCATATGCAATGGCTGAAACCAACTACTTAAGGGATTGCACAGTTTTTTTTTATTATAAAGAACAGGAGGAAAACGGATATGAGACTCACGCGATGTTAAATGATACACCCGGACAATGCCAGAAGGCGCAGGTGTAATTTACGTATTGGTACGATCTTTGAAGGACCCTAAGTCGAACTGGTTTGGAAATACTTAAGTGGGTCTGCTGCTGAGTCCACATAGTGGTGCCCAAAAAAATGCCCGATTGGAATTTAGGTTTGATTGAAATATAAATAGGAAGAGATATTTGGCACATATAAAGAGGAAATTTAGGGCTCATTTTGCTGACATTTATCAACATCTGAGCAGTTAAAGGCAGTTTTTGCTTCACTATGTGGAACCAGAGGCCCATTGAAGTATTTCCGAACTAATTCGACTTAGGGTCCTTCACAGGGCGTACCAATTCTTAAAAGGCACTTGCCCGTCATCAGCGGAGCCTCCTGCCTGTTTGTATCCTGTTCTATATCAGACAAATCAATTTCAAAACAATTTTGACATACAGCACGCGCTTAATTTAAAATCCTAACTCGTCCGCCGACTCGCAAACAATTTTGTTACCACAAGCTATTACATAGTAATCGTATAACATTATTACATCCGTACAACGCTTTCCCGTATTCATTTACGTAATTCCACACGCAAATTATAATTTTATATCTTCTGTACGTGTAATCAAACTCTTGAACGGCTGAGCTGATTTTGATTATGTGGGATCAAGTTTTTAAATCAACACTGGACAGCTAGTGAAGAAAACTACGGTGTTGTTTTCTGTAGAACAGGGGGCAAACGGGCAGAGGGCTCATCTAATGTTAAGTGATACCAGCCACGGTCAATTCCAGAAGGCTTGCAAGTGCCTTTTAAGAATTATTACGCTCTTTGAAGGACCCTAACTCGTATTAAAACCTACCACCCATGGACACTCTAAATGCCAGACGGTTCGCTAGTGCGTTGCCGGCCTTTTAAGAATTGTTACGCTCTTTTAATTACCCTAAGTCTTATTGGTTTGGAAACACCTACCGCCCATGGACACTTTAAATACCAGAAGTCCAATTTGCTTATATTTAAGTTCTCTGCATAACACCATCCACATAAACCAGCTGGGAAATACGCAGTTAGATTTATTGATGATGCACATTACATATAGTTAACATATAAGACAAAAATAAATAATATAGCTTATTAGCTAGCAGTGTAGGCCTAGTGGCTTCAGCGAGCGACTCTCATCCTTGAGGTCGTAGATTTGATCCCCGGTGCACACCAATGAACTTTCTATGAGCGCATTTAACATTCGCTCGAACGGTGAAGGAAAACATCGCGAGGAAACCGGCTTGCCTTAGACCAAAAATGTCGACGGCGTGTGTCAGGAGACTGAATAGACAATTGATCATGAAACATACAGAAATCTGATGCCCAAACCTGAATAGGTTGTAGAGCCATTAATTTTTTTTTAATTTCAACTAATACAAGAGAAAGTTTACAAAAATATATATAAAAAGTTCATTCTGAAGGTTAAGTGGCACAAAGGCCTCCTCCAGCTGTTTCCAGTGCTTCCTATCCTCGGCAAGTCTTTACACTGAGGACCAATGGATTTCTTAAAGTCCTCCAAATACTAGATTGTATTGGTTTATGAGTCAGGAGGCACATAAGTAAGGAGCTCTGAATAACATGATAACCACCATCAATGGACACCAGCTGAATGGTATACTCTTTGAAGGCCTAAGTATTATCGGAAATACCACTAGTCAGCTGGTTCCAGTCAGAGGTGTTGCGTAGATAGTCATCAACCTCTCATAATAAAACTTGTCTTGTTGACTGTTATACTTTGGCACAAACTTTCAAAATCCCTACTAGGATCAAGCAATTGTTGTTGAGTTCCTTATATGCCTTCATTATAGGTAGGTACAATGTCACAGTGACATTTAAATTTTCTATTTATTAAACTTTAATTATTATTACTATGTAGGTCAAGATTTATTAAAAAAAAAATTATGTGTTTATTCATTATGCAAATATGCAAAATTTGGTAACCCTTTTAATAGTCTAGTCGACAAGTTGAAAATGGAACAAAATAGAGATACTGCTCTTAAAATTATCTCTCTTATTCTCTCTATTATTAGCTCTCATTGGATCCGGAATGACGTCTATAAAAATGTGCTAAAAGCGTGTATTAGCACATAAAAAATTGCAAAAGTTATAGACAATTATTAAAGATAAAAAAAAATGGCATTTAGTTGTTTGCCAATATTTAATAAACTATTAATATATAAGAAATTTCAAATAAAGATTCTGAAAGAGGAGGATATTTCCAATAAAAAACTCCTAACTCGCGGAACTCTATCTCCATTATTTATAATTTTACTTTAACGCTGAAAATAGGTCTGCGGGTGAAATTTTTAGGATTCGCGTGTGGCGTCAAAAGCGACTACGGCACATTAATTAATTTATTTATCAACACTTTATAAATTCAATTCTTATACAAGATCAAGAAACATATTATTGAATAGTATATTATCTTGGAATTGGTTATTATTTTTGTTAAACAGCAATTTATATATATGTCACCGTAAAATTGTAAACACCGTTAGATTGTAATCTATCTCGCGAGATTATAAACTGTCGAAAGATTGTGAACCTCAGCGTACTGCTGACAATTTAACGTATTATTATCGGTTCACAATCTTTCGACAGTTTATAATCTCGCGAGATAGATTACAATCTAACGGTTTTTACAATTTTACGTTGACATATATATGATCATACCCGCTATATATAAATAAGCTTACTAACTTAAAAAAATCCTATTTAGGTAATTATAGCTAATAAGTATTATTATGTTCATTAACAGTCTTAGTGTTCTATAATGTTGGGCACTATGTTTGTATCCGAGATACCGCACTTGAACTCTTATTTATTTCCTTTACTTTTAGTTACTCAATAGGTGTTTGCTCCTGTTTATGAAGTTGGATTGCCTCAGCATTCACATAGTATTACATACAATTGTCTAAGTAATACAAGGCCAAGTAACAAAAAAAAAATGTATTTAAAACTTTTCATTGCATTTTGTCGGTCATTATTTAATCAAAAATGACTTTACATATTTTCACTTGACTGCTGACTTTTGGTGTTATACGTAAAACAATGCCTGTAAAGTAAATGCAAAGCAAATAAATAAATGCAAGTACAATTCAACTGAGTGCTGGAACAACCTGCCACCTCCAATCCACAATATCCAAGGCTCTATCAAAATAAGATGTAAAAGTTATCTTTTGGAATGTGAGTCGGCTTGGTTGGGAATTTAGTTGCATTGTCTCATACTTTTTGATGTATGTTTATTTGTGTTAATTTTTAATGAAGCATTTTATTTTAATTGTTAATATTTTTGTTTGGTTCAGTATATCGCTGTCAATCCAAGATAGTATGGTCCCACTGAAAATCAGTGTTGCTGGAGACAGCAACCTAAAGCTGATTTGGGCATTTCATAGGCAGCTTAGATTAGGATAGAGAAAACGACCCTACGGAACGCCCATAAACAGCAGCTATGGACACCCATTTGTATTGTTTTATCAAATGCGACAAACAGAAAAGTGAATGTAACCGCAGAAAAACAAAAATAATTAATACTGGGCAACATGACCTACAACTCAAATGGAGATGAGCAGGACACGTTGTCCGTTATACAGATGACAGATGGTCATAACGGTAACCAAATGGACTGGCCCAAAAGTAAAAATCCAATAGCGCGATGGACGAGATTGAAAGGGGTGTCGACGACAAAAAATATAATAGGGTGAAAAGGTTAGAGGAGGCCTTGGATCAATGGTACTAAACGAAGTTAGGATATTAGGATAAGAAGAAAAATGTGTATAGCAAATCTAAGCTGTTAATTTAACGGGTTTTTATTATCTATATATATAAAAGAAAGTCGTGTTTGTTACAACACTTATAACTCGAGAACGGCTGGACCGATTGCCATGGTTTTTGATTTGTTGGATTTGTTTCCGTCCCGAATAGCAGAATAAGCAATAAATATCGGATAAGTTATCGAATAACAATAAATGAATTAATTAATTTTACGAATGCAAAAACCATATGGTGCCATCTTTTGACAAAACTACGCATCATTTTACGTCGAATTCGTGTCAGTTCAAGAAATTCCGATCTTGAGGTGAATGAGGAGATGCATAACGATGCTTTGATCCTGATCAAAAGATGTTGGATATCAGAAAGTGCTTAACATGCAGTATCGCCATATTGACGCTAGAGAGAAGATGCCTAATGTGTAAAACTGCCATTCTTCTTTCGCAATGGCAAGCAATAAAACATTTCTGTATTTGCAAAAAAGTTGTATTAATGTAATACTTAACATTAATGAAATCCTAAAATAAGTTTAATTAAAGTAACAACGATATTATAAGGTTGTAGGGCGGAACGAAGTTAGCCAGGTCAGCTAGTTATTTAATAAATGCGTCATATATTTATGGATCACGCATGTCAAATCGGTCACTCACTGATAAACAAGAGTGAAAAGGAGTGTTCTAGGTCTGAAATTGAAAGATAGAGTAAAACTAGAAGAAATAAAGGACATGACAAAGTTTAGAAATGCTGTACTTCTAGTAAAAGATTGAAATGGAAATGGACAGGACACATTGTGAGAGAAGATAAAGATAAATGGACGAAGAATGTGACGGAATGGCTTCCTCGCCTCACAAAAGAAAACGAGGAAGACAAATAAAAAGATGGGAAGATGATGTGCGAAGAGTAGCTGGCCATATATGGCTACGTAAAGCTAGAATTGGAGAAGAGTGCCCTTAGCCCTTAGAGGAGGCCTATGTCCAAGGACAAGCTATATAATAGAAATCGACCGGCTTGCCGATTAATTATAGAATTAATTATTTTTTATTTTTAGTATTTTATATTTTTAAGTAATTGCAGTAATAAAGGCTTTTATTATTATTGTTAAATGCGTCAAATTTATTAATCTACCATAAGAGAATTGATTTCGTACCAGTCTCGTTAGTTAACTTTTGGTTTTACGACGCGAAAGTGAAAGTTAAACTTTCTTATTTCTATGTATCTATATCACGTTCTGTGTTAGGTTTGTAACCCATTTTATAAAACTGTAGATACAAATAATTATTCATGTCTGTCATATGTGTTGTCATCAACCCGTATGACGTAGTATCCGTGAAATTGAATAGCTAGGTAGGTGTTATTTAAATAGTGTTTAAAATGTCAAGACGCGTTTATCGGTAAGTCGGATTATATGCATTTAAAAAGCGTTTGTATCAACCCCCAACTGCAAAAAAGTGCTGAGGGATCCAAAAAAACGTTAAACTCGGCCATTTCCACATTATTTAATGGTTTCACTTAAAGCGCTTTTAAATTAAAGCTATATTAATAGTATTTCAGCGAAAACTTATACAAGATCCAGCGTCGAAAGCGGTAAATAACTAGATGTCAACTAACCTAACGGTTGTGTGAAGGGGATAGATCGATAGGTGAGAAAGACACAGTTATACGATGCATATTTCGACCTCATTCGCACGATTCCGCATTTGCAAATTACGTCACCTAATATCGGAGGATAAAATAATAAAAAATAATACACAAACTTAAATCTTGTCTCAGCTGTTAAACTATTTGTTATGTAACTTTGACATATTTGTTTCGAATAAAAATACAGTTCATATTGTGTGTAACAATAGATATCCTCACCTAACAAAGTTAATTGAAATCCGACTCAAAAATAATTTTAATAAAAAAAAAAAAAACAATAACTTTCTTGTCTCTTGTCCAAAAATTTATTAGTATTTTTCAGTTTAAAAATTAGTATTTTTTAATCACATTCCGAAACGCGGACGCTAGAATCAGTCTCCAAGGCTTTTTTGTTAACGTTTTAATCATTTTCTTTGTTCTATCTCATAACAAATGCACCTGCTTCCTTTGTTTCTGAGATTGCATTCATTAATGCATACTTCGTTTGCTATTAACATTTTATTTTAACCGACTTCATAAAACGCTAATACATGGAATGTTATTTTAATAGTGATATTAGTACTGTATTAATCTTTATACACCCGGGACTCTGTATGAACGATTTAAGGTTATGTCAAATAGTATTGAATTTTGGACATACGGCTATCAAAGCTTGCGCCAACTCTCGACTTCAATCGTACCCAGACCTTTCAAATTACTTCCTAATTAAAAAATAAACACGAATTTATTACATTACAAGGCTTTCTTGTCACTACGCAAGCGCATTAATTGTTATTATTATTATTGGAATGGAATAGTTAATAAACAACTCTGTACATACGATTTCATCTTCCTCGTTGGTATTTAAATAACAATTTAACTGAAGAATGATGCTTATAATTTGTACTTTATTCTATACCAAAATTCATCTTGTTAGATGTTGTAGGCCGATACATCTATTAGGTTTGTGGTTAAATGGGAGTCTTTGAGGTCGCGCGTTTACTTCCCGAGTGTTGAAATTTTCTTTCTTTGTGAGGATAACCAACTAAGCGCTACGTATGACTCTAGTATCTTCTATCGTCACTTCCAAGGTTTTGTCCTAATATCACGGACTTGAAAAAGGCTGTCAGACACAGTAGTCCTACTGGCATGAAAAATAATAATCTGGCAAGGAACTGGCATCGGCCTTCTGTGCCTGTAAATATTTAAATCTAAGAGAGAGAGATTCAAAAACGAAAGTGCGCGTACTATTTCATAATTTTTGACGTACTTAAGACCTAAAAAGTGCACGCTCATTGAAAAATCGATGGGAGCACAACCGTAACAAGAACATACGATCTTCGTTTTGATGGTCGCATGTTTTAACCAGTGGACCAACGACATTTACAATGCTTTATCTATACTTAGCACGACTGGACTTTTAATACAATATTTTGAAAAATAAATATTGTCTTTATGACTCAATAATAGTCAAAGAATTTGTGAAATTAATTAAATAATACCAATAAAATTTCGACTACGACATACTGCAATAGTTAATAAAACTTATATATAAACTGTTATGTGTTATTAGAATTTAAACTAATACAAACAAACTAACACTATACAGTATTTTTGTAAAACATTTCTTGTACTTCTTTGGTATTGCACCTAAATTATTACCATAAATCCATTGTTTTTGGGAGTTAATATACTCCGTTATAAATTATGAATTAGGCCATGGATCGCAGTTACATTCAAAATTGTTGGAAAGTTCTCACAAAGCGCCCTGGCAGTTTCCAAGTAAGTTTAAAACATGGGATGCATGCAAAACCTACTTACGTAGATTTCTAACGCTTAAGCGTACCTAGAGTTATTTAATACAGGTGTCCATCTTGTATTATTTGTTTAAACAAAGTTTTTATTGATGCAACAGAGCGCTATAAAAACAAGAGAAAGTGAACGTACCTGATCAGGTCTTGTTTTTTCACTAAATAATACCAAATAACAAAACACTTATCAAGAACGATTGCACAATTACACTTTTTGCCTTTGTTTTTAATGTTTAGAAATGAAAACGTATAAATGCTGCGTGCGTTCTAACCGGGCCCCCGCGCGGAACTAAATGCCACAGACTAGAATGAGTCACTACACTCTACAGATAAAAACAGGTTTCGACTTGCGAACGTGAAAGGTTGTCATGCCTCTATTGTCTTTATTGTTTAAGACAGTGCATGAACTGCTTCAAGGCAAATTATAATTCCTACCAAGTAATAATTTTTTTTACATACTATTACTAATAAATATGAGACATTAATTTCTCGAAATAAACATAAATTAAGATTAATTTTAGTTATCATTTTAGTACAGAATCAAAACTAATAACATTTTAATATTACGAATGTATGAAAAATTCATAAGATTACTAGCTGGCCTGGCGAACATCGTACCGCCTAACAGTATATTCTTTATTTTTGTTTAAATACTTATTCTGCTATTCGGGACATCGGTCTAGCTAGTAAGATAAAAAAAGAAACTTGATAAGACAACAAATACATTATGTCAAAAATAAAAATTTACCTTCCCGGAACCCCTCCACTAACACTTGAACTCTATGATAAGGTATTAAAGTTCAAATTGACTTTTAAGTATTATTACGAATATTTTGTATGGGAATATACTTAGAAAAGTTGTTTATAGACATTTTCACTCATTTTTTAAAATTTTTCTCTCCGTAAGAACCATCCTCGTACTTCAAGGAATATTTAAAAAAAAATCAGACAAATCGGTCAAGCCGTTTTCATGTTATGTCGTGACAACGGAAAACGGGTTACATTTTTATATTGGCAAAGCTATAAATGGTCTATGAATAGGTCTAGACGAGGATATGTCATACTGTTTTTATTCACAGCACGAAATCTGTAAATATATAAAAAGAAAAATTCCATATAGACTGAAAAAAAGTAAGAGGTGTTTAAAAACAACTTTACTCATTGTTTAACCTAACGCTGTTTAAAAAGGAATTGTTTGGAATAAATTCCACTTCCTCATTTATGTAATTACTTTCTATAGCGTATAATAGTATTGTATTATTCTTAGAGCATTACAAAATACATTTTTTTAAATTACAACAAATTATAGTAATTAGGTACAGTGATTTTTACCAGAGACAATTAAAGTAAAATGGTCTTTGGTGATATTTACATTCTTCAATAGGCATATTTACGTTTAATTTAGACCAGAAAATGTATAGTGTTTCAGCATTAGTAAACAATTACCTTATTCCTTCATTCGTAAGGTAAACATAATAATTAAATATAAAGTGGTGTATATTGAGAAAAACTTAAATATACTTTAATGTATTTAATCTATTCATAAAAATCGTTATTCGGCAACTTTGTGTGTTATTATCTCAGAAATGACCGCTGTTAGTCAGCCATTATGTAAATTATAAAATATAAGCAATTGACAATATTTTGAAAACAAGATTTTTATGACGTCAAGTTTTTTACGTGTTTAATTTAGATAATAACTGTCTCCGACGAATTTAACACCTAGATATTAAGATTAGACAGATGAAGATATTTACATGTTATGTCATCTTCGAATCGACTGACCTGTGGCCATTTTGTGTTACGTGATTCGTGAATAACGTAAAATAAACATTAGATTTATAATCGGTACTACAGACCCAGTTAAAAGCTTTATAAAAATAGCGCCTGATGGAAAATGCACACAATTATGTAACAAGTACGGATTGCATTTATTTAAACTGACGTCAAAATGCATTTAATTCAATAAGCAGGGACACGTTGTTGACAAAGGCTTCTAAACATTTCAGAAATATATTACTATCTTTAACAGTGTTAGTTAGAGCCATCCAAATTAACATACAAGAGTTTCAAACTCTCTTCAGAAGGTGGTTGTCATCAAGGAGATCATATGGGATACTACCTGTGTGGACAGGATAACCCTGTCTCACCCCCTTGGACAAGCAAAAAACAAACGCGCCCGCCGAGCAGGTGGAAAATAGTAAACGAGTCAAATATAAATCATTCCTTCAACTTTAATTGTTTTCCCTTTGGAGTAGCCGTGGGGTTCAAGTGATCAATTAAAGATTCAAGTTGGCGCCTGGTAGATGACCCCAGAGCTGATGCTTTCCTCAACAAATAATCGCAATACAGCGAGAAAATACCAGCATTAAAGGTCGAGCACATTAATATTTTTAAATTTGTTTTAATTTTATATTTATTCTTCTATGTGTTTTACCAATAAATCTTCTGTATTATTTAGGGTTTAAACAGTTGCATAATGCCTAAATAATAAAAAATATTTTGTTAGTACTTAATCTATTCGATACTTAGTCTATGATAGGCATTTCATAGACTGGTCTTATGTCAGATGACAGCCATGATTCAAACATTTTTGTCGTTAATTTATACAATTTAAACATGGATTACTGGTGAGTATTATTTATGTTTAGATATTCAAAACAACTAAAGTAGAAAATCTAGCCTAATTGTTTAGTCTACTTGGCCATATGGTCGAGAGGGAACAAAAACAAAAAGTCCATGTCATTTGGCATAGAAATTATTAAGAAAAGATACTGTAGCCAACTTGGCGTTACAGCGCCGTTGGTTTCTTTAAACTGTGGAGCTGTTGTGTGTTCTTCCGACCTAAAGACAGGACCCTCCAGAAGGCTTAGTCTTAAAAGATAACTGTTAATAATATACCTATGCAGTTACCAAGTACCAGGCAACCTTGGATGGTGAAGTCGGGTTGGGAAGGCCTTGTCGTACCTGTACCAAAGACGTACTAGAGAAGGGACAGGTCTAAAGTACCCATAAGCATGGTGAATATCAGGAGTGGATGAGGCAAGGTATGTCAGGACTGTAGCAAGTGGAGATCCGTGGGCGGTCTCTGTCTGTCCGGGAAAAGACGTGAAGATATAAATTAAATAAATAAAAAAAATTAAAATCGCTTAAAATTAAGTCACAGCCACCCATGTACATCTGCAACCTGCTTGCAAGTGTGTTGCAGGTGTCCAGTACATGCTCTTAAAGGCATCATGCACCTGGAGCTGGTGTGCGGCAGGCATGCGTGTCTTAATAAGCTCTACGTCAAGGTGGAACGGGTGGAATACTGTCCGTTATTTGTGTGTTGTCGAGTGTTTGTGATTAAATGATTAACTAACCTAGCTGAAGCTGAAGAGTAGTTTTGGTTACTTGCCAGTCTCCAGAACTACTGGGCCCTTCTGTAACTTCCGATAGCGATCCTGATCCAACGGATGTTTAGAGGGCATCAAACTTTGCCTCTGGTGCTATTTTTTAAAAATAAACTAGCTGACCCGGCAAACGTCAGGGGGCTTCATTTACTTAAAAGGGTTGGCGTCTTCCAGGCCCGAGCGACCACTACTCCGGAAATATCCTCATAATATTTATGGGAGAGTCGGAGCCCGTTGCCCAGCGGGACCCGTGGTACCTCTCGTGCTATTTATCTTAGTGACATATTTGACAATCTTACGGCAGAAGTTTTCCAGCTGCGATCTGTGCTCAAGCCACAAGTCGGATATCTGACAAACTCACTATGGAATGACATTAGCTCAAGCCACGTGACCATTTTTATACAGATTTGTTGGTGGGCCTATCGCAAAGAGATCTTGTTTCAGGTTTTAGTTAAGCGCGATAATGCGACCATGTTGAAAAAAGTGTGATGACCAATGACATATAAACTTAAATCAAGATGACCTAGGGGGATTTTTAGGCGATACATTAAACGAGTATACTAATCATACAGGGCAAAGTGGCAGGTAGAAGAAGAGCTGGCCGCAGACGCACGTCTTGGTTGAAGAACCTAAAACAATGGTTTGGTACCAAGTCCAAGTACCAAGTCATTGTTTAGAAACGCGGCATCCAAAATCAAACTAGTTATGATGATCGCCAACCTTCGCATGGAGATGGCACTATAAGAAGAAGATTATACAAGAGCAGTCTTGGCTTAGTGGTTTCAGCGTGCGACTATCATCCCTGAGGTCGAAGAACCTCGGCTGTGCATCAATGACGCATTGAACATTCGCTCGAAAGAAAACATCGTGAGGAAACCAACTTGCCTTAGACCCAAATCGACGGCGTGAGTCAGATCAGACGGATTACCTTCTTGCCTATTAGATTGACAAATCATGAAACAGATACAGATATCTGAGGCCCAGACATAAAAAAGTAGTAGTGCCACTGAGTTATTTTCTTTTTTAAAAAACGCTCGATTCCATACAATTTATTTTAAGCCTAGAACCAACCAACTAAACCAAATATTCCAAGCGTTGCTATAACTGAAGTATCAGAATCTCCGAGATCGAAATTTTATACTATTTTATATTTTGAATGTATTTTGATGCATATTTTAAATTACCTCTTAAACCAAGTGTACAATAAAAAGTTAGAGGTTTAAAATCGATTTTTAGGAGTATTTGATGTTGGTTCTAGGGGGAACAATCTGTAGGAGTTAGCATCACTATTCACTGTGTAAATGTCCTTATTTTCAGCTGCTCCCAATGCTCCTTTTCATCACAGTTTCAGAGCGCCCTTCTCATGCATAAACAATTACACCATAGTGCTGTAAATCCTGTAAGTCATTTATTTCTTTTGGGTTGAGTAGACGGTCAATTAAAGATTTACGGTGGAGTCTGGTAGGTCGCCCCAGAGCTGCCCGGTGCTTTCCTCAACGAACGAGTATCGCAATACAGCGAGGCAATGCCAGCATTACAAGTACCACAGGGACCAAACTTATTAAATTTGTTTTATTTTACCACGGTTAAGGATATTGTAAGTACCGTATTGTGTGTTTGAGATAAATATCAAATGTATCTTGTATTAATATTGCTTGCTCGTCTCGTCTGCCGTCAGCTAGTAACTGTCAGACTAGCCGACTAGACTAGTCTAGACTAGTCAGTTGTTACGTCAAGTTATCTATTAGAAGGCCTTAAACATTGTATCTATTGCCTCTGGGTTATTATTGAAAAAATGGTTTAGTTTAAGACAAATAATTGTTTAATTTCAGATTAAGTCAATGCCAGGTGTGAATGGAAAATCATCTTTTACAAATATTAAGGGTATAAAATGTAAGTTCATAATGTAATAATTACATATATATTTGAGCCCGTAACATTCAACAGTAATTTATTTTATAAGGCAACACGCTTATGACATCTTAAATAAAAAAATAAAAAATGCCTTTATTAGCCTACATTAAGTCCACGATATGTTGAATATAATACGACATCTGACGAAGTGATGGCCTCCTCCAAATGCATCCACTTGTCTCTCTTCCTCGCCAAAATTTTCCAATCCTGCCCCGATATTCCTTTTATTCCATCTTCCTAGTTGGGTGTCCCCTTTTTTTTCTCCCCACAGCCATTCCAAGTAAGGGTCCTTTTGACCTGTCATCACAGACGCATATAGGTTACAAGTTGTAAATTGTCAATGCCGATGTGACCTTCTGTCAGCTGTCAGCTGTCTTAGTTTTTAGAATAACGTGTCAACGATTAAAGCGGTTATATTTTTCGGCCTTTAGGGTGTAAAATTAGGTATCGAGTTCTCAGTTTTTATTTCATAAATCTGTCAAGCAGATGGGGAGTAACTAGCATTTAGAAATAAGAAGGTCGTAGTAATTTTAAACATAAATTAATTAGCGAAGTATTGAAAAGTGATATCACATTGTTATCTGGATTATTATGTTAAAGGATATTTATTATACATGAGCGGTGTTAGCGTATGGTGCGGCTCTCATCCATAGAGGTCATAGGTTCGATCCTTGGCATCTTTATGCGCATTTAACACTCGCTGGTTCAAGGAAACATCTAATATCGGCATTAGACCCTATTAGGCAAATGTCAACAACGTGCCTCATGAAACAGATACATAGGATCTAAAAGGTCTATAGCGAGAACATCGTAACACCCTTAGATCCAATTAGAAATGGTTAGAATTTTGTAGAAAAACTAAAGCGAGACAATTTTCAGTGCCCAGTAGAACGATGTCAGCTACGAAGTTGTTTGAGAAGTTGCGCACGCGACTGTGTCGAAGTAAAACTCTTTTCTCACATCCCGAAGAGAATGTGTTGGGTGATTTCGTATGTACTATGTTATATATTTAATACTAAAAGATGGATAGTTTATACAACTCTTTGTTATAGGCTATTTTATATGATAAAGGGTGATCAAAGTTAATAATATAGATTTTCATACCTCGTGAACCGTGAACGCGATAGGACCATATCTTGCCATGACCGTGTCGTACAATGGCCATGATGCGACCGTGCCGTATCGTGACCGTACCGTGCTATGACCGTGATTGGACCGTGCCGTGTACGGACAGATGGAGAATATCGTGTATTTTGGTCGTAAACAGTACTTATAAAAATATGTCCAAAAACGTTTTGGAGTAGATTTAGTCGGATTAAGTTCATAATTAAAAATACGGATTTCTAACCGTTAAGACACGTGGCACAAGACGGTCACAGATTAGTCGAATGCTTGTAAATGTCTTCGCCTGTCAAATCAAAATATTGTCTTGAAGTTACTTTTCGGAGACTTTGAACGAAATATATACAGTAATTTAAATGTTAATAAATAAAAGAAAAATTGTGCTCATTATTTAGTGGTCCTAACAGTCGGGAGATTCACTCAATGAAGGCGTACAATGGTATTATCATCATCAGCCTCTTTATTTGGTCCTTTACGGATTACGTAGGGCTTCTCCAACTCCCACCAGAGGTATTATGTATATTTTTCCAAGGAGCTTACAAAAATTCGTTTTCAGGATTTCCCTCAAAGTGAATGTACTTCGAAAGCTTTAAAGGAGAGCTTTAGCAATGAAGCCAAGGATGTGTTTTCGTGTCACTTGTGTTCATTTAATGCGGATAGGTTAGTTTTTCTTAAATAAACTATAGGTACCTGAAAAAATAGCCCTACAGACTGTTAGGTCTAGGTCCTATGTATCAGTTTCGAGAGGCAAGTAGGTGATCATGGCCTAATTGGGTCTGATGCGGTGTTACGATGTTTTCGCTACAACCTTGTAGGTCTGGGTCCTATGGATCTGTTTCATAAGGCAATTAGGAGATTCTTCTATCTCTTTGTGAAAGTATCTATGGTTTAGAGGCAAAAGAAAACTTTAAAATAGCAAATTTAATATTTCAGAATAACAGTACTCGATCGCCATCTTTTGAACGACCATAAAATTGGTTTGGACAATCTTCTAAAACTGGTCATGGCTAAAACTAAAAATGGTTTGGAAGATGATAAGCAGTTAGAAAACGGGACGCGTCAGCCATATTATCAATTGACAGAAAACGAGTATGTAATCGAAACTGTTACGCCAAAGATTAAGATACTAAAGCACGTTGCTGTCAATACAGACTTGACATTGATAGATGTTGAGATGACGGTCGACAAAATGGACGACGTATGCGAGAAGGATGTGTTTTCGAAAATGAAGAGTCTTAATGAATATATGTGCAAGTTTGTTGATTCTTCCAATACGTTGAAGAGGGTTTTGACCAAGGAGATGGATCAGAAAAGATCGAATCGCTCCACTGTTGATCCACTGGAATTGGGGGAGTAAGTATTTAGCTTAGCCATAAGGTCAAGAGTGAAATTCAGGAACGATTTTGGCAGTAGCTATGACTGTGTCAACAAAACCAGGCCTGTTTTAATCACGACGCGTCTTTATCTCCAGATTATCTCATTACGGTAGCTTACAACAGGTTCTCGGAGAATCGCCATATCTGGCCGGCCAAAAGAGAAAAGTATTTTCAGATTCAAAAACTGCCTTCATCGGGGAAGTGGAGGTTCTTTAGCTAATTCGGTCACTACAATGAGCTTCCGTCCTGTTCTTCAGGTGGTTTACGGCAGTCCAAGACAAGGTCCGAATTTCGCTGAAGATGCCCTTGTGAGTCGTGCTAGTGAGATTACTAGGCAGAGATATGCTCGCCAAAACAGCAGAGCTGTCAAGCCCCTTCAGGCTAACAGTGGCATTCCATTTAAAAACCTTTTCGCCATCCTACTTCACAAATTTAACCTTCGTTACAGGACTAGACAACATTTGACTATGGCCTCTATGAATATCGTTTTTGACATACGGATTTTTTTTTAATGGAATCTCGCTGTTGGGCTTAAGGGCTTTTACAGCTGAGCTCGGGCTGTAATGGCGAGCGTAGTTCTGCCTAGTAATCCCACAACTAGCGCAAGGGCGTCGCCTGCGAGACTCTGAGCTCGGTTTAGGCCGTCGGGGGGTGGTCAATCGCCTGAAGAACAGGACGGAAGTTTACTGAAGTGAGCGAAGTACTAAGCAAGGGTCCACGCCTTCAATGTGTAATGCGGTTTTAGCGTCCTTACGTGATGGGATCATCAGGATCCGTTAAGACGTGTCGGGCCTCTTACTGGTCTTTTTAATCGGGAAGGGGGAAAGTTATCCTAAATAATAAATTACAAATAATTTCAGTCGAGATTCACCTCACGGTTGGGAAAAGGCTTGCAGCGAAACGATTGGAAGGAATAGGAGAAATCGTGATTCAAGGTAACATAGGACATTCACTAAAACAAGTGTGTGACTTTAAATAAAAATTAATGGTTAAATAAAGCAATAAATAATGGTTTTAATTGTTAGAATTCAATGTCTTTGACAATTATTGTAAAGTTATCTATTACCGAAATGCTAAATGCGCGGCGCAGTTCTAGGAATTTATTGTAAATAATATATTGATTTTGCGTTTATATCGATATGTTAACTACATACGTTTTTTTTCCAGAAGCGACAAATTGAAACTCTCTTCAGACAGTTTTTATTTTTAATATGTTTTTATTAAATATTTCGATCTATTTGGTATTTTATTGGCTTTATGTTTTTGAGGGAACAACCTAACGTACGGAATGAGAGTTGAGACACATCACACAATACACTGGTTAATAAACTTCATCAAAATAAATTGCATTTAATTCAATCGCCCTTATAACGCAAGTTATCTTAAGCCTTCGTTTTATTTTCAAAAGAGTTTATATAATCATTAACTACATTTCTATAAACATTAAGTACCGAGCCCAAAATACGAATCACATCCCAACCAATGTGTCGAGGATACACAAAACAATTCGATAAATAATTTATTATCTACAAATAATTCTCGCATTGATAATGGCAACACACAAACACACTTGCCTTGTCAGATCTGTCAGTTTTGACAACTGGCAGTATCCGCGGACCATTTCTAACTGTCGGTCGATTTAGATTAACATTTGCAAACATTCTATTCACCTCAGCGATTGGGTCTCTGTGTTTTACGTGTCTCTGCTTCAATTCGGTTTTCATCTGTGGTATTGACGACGATTTGATAGTCTGTGGATAGTCGCAGTTGGAGTTTATTGACAGATTAAACGTTTTGCTGATAACCAGTTTTTTATCTGTATTCGTGGTGGCGTCTTTTTTGAATTTCTTGCTTTTAAATACATTTAAAACTTCACTTATTATTTCATTAATATCTTCTGTTTGGACGTATTTCGACACCTTATGTCTCTGTGGATGGCAACCATTTTGAAGATTTTTTGTATTCCGTTCGTTATATGTTCTATTCTCCATTTTTTGATAAATTTCTGTTATTTTATCAATACCTGGACACTTGTCAAGATGTCTATGTTGTAAACATATGGAACAGATCAACCATTTTTGATTCGACATTTCTTAGTAACGTCTTCATAAATACATCTAAAAAATAAAACTGTTTATTATATAATACTGTACATAGACTGATAAACTTAACATTTGCTCATGACAAAGTCATATAACATGGACGAATATTAGAATCAACATGGACGGTCAAAGAATCGCAAACTTGAGATATGCTGATAACATAGTGTTATTCACTGATAAGGATATAGCGACCATGGTCAGAGAGCTAAGCTGGTAGTCAGCGAAGGTGGGCCTAAAGATATTCCAAGACTAGCTATGACAAACATCGAATGAACCAGGCAACATTATTGTAGACCATTATATCAATCTTGGGCACAAAATTTCACTGGGTGGCGAAAGTCAAGCTGCAGTCGAGAGACGTATTTCAGGTATGGGTAGCTTTTGGAGTGAATGGAGATATAATGCGGGGACCTCTCTGTATAGAACTCAAAAAGTCTTCAATCAGTGCCTGCTTTTACTAATGGAGCCGAATTCGTAACGCTCACACAAAACAAGTCGGATAGACTGAGAGTTGCGCAGTTTTATAGTGAAGGATACATACTTATTGTTTTTAATTCAAACATCGCATACTTGGATAAAATCAAATCTACACTGAGTGATTTTGGTTAGTGCCCACTCTTAAGAGACTAATTGAACTTACTAAACATCGGAAACGATAGAGACAGGTTATATTGCAGCTATAAAAATATTAGCAAATTTAAATAAAAATAAAAAGGTGGATAGAAGAAATAAAAGCGTAAGCAGGAGGTGAAAAGAGAAAGAAAGCCATGGATGGACTTATTTGGTAAAAGCTAGAGGAGTTCCAGCTGGAGGCCTGTGAAGGGGTTCCGATCAACGGTACTGAAGGAAGCTAGGATATTATGATAACACAGAAAAACAAATATTAGCTGTCAATTCTACATTAATGATTGGAAAGTAAACGGGCTTGTATTATTATTTTAGTTTAATAACAGTGTTGGCTTAGTGGTTTCAGCGTGCGACTCTCATCTCTGAGATCATTCAATCCCCGGCTGTGCACTAATGTATATATGCGCATTTAACACTCGCTCGTAATGGAAAACATCGTGAGGAAACCGGCTTGCCTTAGACCCAAGTCAACGGCGTTTGTCAGGCATAGAAAGCTGTTCGCCAATTAGATTGACAATCATGAAACAGATACAGAAATCTGAGGCCCAGACCTAAAAACTGCCACTTTTATTATTATTATAGTAAATTACAAAACTAATCAAATCTTTCCTGATTTTGTGAGATAATGTATATCGCTGGAACTGTGTATTATATACTATTATACGCCTGTATTCACCCTGAGTCTAGGTATAGGTTACTAAACCAACCACTTATAAGCGAGTAAACACGACGCGGCGGGACCAGTTATTTCTTAAGACATTTTAGTTAATATCTAACAGTCTGAAAGATCCTTTCTATGGGTCGCTGTAAATCTGGATAATTTGACACCTTCACCATGCAGATCTGTCCACAGAAACAGCTGATACAAGGCAAAGAGTGGCACAGTACAGGAATGGTGGGATTTGGATGAGGCCTTCGCCATAAAAGGAGCACACGGAAGACAAGAAATATAAATATATTTAAGTATAAAAGTATCTGATATTAAAGTTTTTTAATAACATGTTTGGTAACTGTTTTGGTAGTTCAGGATCGATTCATACACACACATTGCACATGGGCCTAAGCCAAGTGAACACAGTAGGTATTTATGGGTTATTTTAAAAAAAATTGCGGGTTGTTCTTTCACTTCTTCCTGTATCATACCTAACTGCTTTTTAAAGGATATAAATTTATTCAGGTCTAACAATTTGATAGCTTCGTGTAAATGTTTTAAGAATATACCGGTGGCCCACAATACCGGTGGGACTATTGATTCATTCTGTATATCGTGAATTTATGACCTATTGTTTCTTGTAAATGGGAGTTGGCGTATCTAAGTTGCTGTTTTATTGACTTCATTATAAGTGTTATTATTATTATATGGATTATTTGTATGTAATTGTTTTACGACGAAGATTATAAATAAAAATTTAACAATCTATTAGGAAACTTACCAATAAAAATTAAAATTGTATAAAAATATAAAGCCACTTGAAAGACAGCTAAAGTAGTGTCAAAATCTCGAAAGATTACTTTACCCGAACGTTTTGACAGATTATTACAGTACTAGACACAGTGGAGTACAACCTTATAGGTCTGGGTCCTATGTATCTGTTTCATGAGGCAGGCTTTGCCTGATGGGGTCTAATGTATTACGATGTTCTCGCTACAACCTTTCAGTCTGGGTCCTATGTGTCTGTTTCATGAGGCAAGTAGATTGGATCTAATGTATTACGATGTTCTAGCTACAACCTTTCAGTCTGGGTCCTATGTATCTGTTTCATGAGGCATGTAGGTGATCAGCCTTTTCCTGATAACTTAATCAGAAACTCCTTCTTCTTGATGTTCTCGGTACAACCTCTTAGATCTGGGTCCTAGGCTGATACATGTTTCATTTTATTTCATGAGGCAAGTAGGTGATTACGGTCATAGTTCTCATGACTATCAGAACCACCCATTTTTTATTATTAGCATTAGTACTGTTGATGACGAAGCGAAGAAATTAAAGTATATTTTCATAAAAGTGTGCAGCTACGGAACCTGCTTTTACAATATGTCATGATAAAAAAGTATAACTGTCATAGGTAGGTATATAAAATAAATAAAATTTTCGTAAAAATGTAATAAAACTATGATCAACAAAAAGAAATGAAGACGAATCTGAAGAGGGATATTAAAATAATCGAATTGGATTCATATGCAAATGAGCTTAAGGTAAAGTGTTACAACGCCCAATAACTCTAATACATAAATCTACAATAAAAAATATATAAATAAATCAGTGGCGCTACAACCTTTTTGCGTCTAGGCTTTATGTATCTGTTTCATGATTTGCAATCTAAAAGGCAAGTAGGTGATCAGCCTCTTATGTCACACGCCGCCTTGTTGGGTCTAAGGTAAGACAGTTTCCTCACGACGTTTTCCTTTACTAAACAAGTGTTAAATGCCCTTTTTAAAGTCCATTGGTGCACAGCCTGGGTCTTTCGATCTCAGAGATGACAGTCGCACGCTGAAGCCACTTGGCCAACACTGTTCTATAACACAATTAATAAAATTAATTTAGGTTAGTCCTAGGTATTAAATCAGATATTGGGTTGAAATGATTGAAATGCTGCCCTCTGAAGTTCCTTGAAAGAGCGTACCAATTCATAAAATGCTGGCAACGCACTCGCGAGCCCTCTGGAATAGTGTCAATGAGCGGTAGATATTCCCAAATGAACGGGACCATGTTTTTGGACCCCTTCACGGGTAAAGGCTCCGGATTTTTCCAAAGTCCACAGTCCATGGCTTTCTTTCTCCATTTGCTTGCTGCTAACGCTTCGATTTCTTCTACCCACCTTTTTTGGGCACCCTCTTCTCCTTCCCTTTGGTCCTTGCCATAGAGTTGTCTTTCGAAACCGTTCAGTTTCGGATGTAGCATAATATAAAAATGCGTGTTAGGATATTTATTTATTGAAATTTACCACATCATACACAGAACTATATCTTAGGTATATGTTACACACTATCTTATCTTAAATATATCATTTCAGTAAACTTAAATGTTAGAAAATTAAAAAAAAAGCATAACAGCAGATGAGGTATCGGACCTTAACAATGATTTCTTTAAATTTGATCAGCCCACTCCCGAATATATCCAGCTCCGGATAAGTTAGTACTGTTAATCCGATAAAATCGCGAAGAATTCGAAGGTCCCTGAACTCCTAGGTTGGTTTTTGCAGACGAACGCGTGTTGGAATGGTTATTATGTAATTATTATAATTATTGTACTGTATTTCTTTCAAAGAGTTAATAAATATATTGTTGTTGACGAGTTTCTTTAATAAATATTTTTTTCAGGATTTCAGTAACCAATTCGATACGAAAACAGATGTATGCACTTGTAAGAGAACACGAAAGATTCACGAAGTTTCTGAGAATTTGAGTGGCACAGAGATTGGTGTTAGTAGTGTTAAAACACTACCGAAACGTCGAACTAGAAGAATATATGCGCGTGATACTAAAGATACTAAAGATACTGGAGTGGGGAGTAGCGTGGTTTTACAAAGTAAGGGTTGTCTTTACAATAAATATATTTTTTTGCTCTTTATTGTCAAACATGTTAAATCGAGGACAATCACCTGTACCAATACCTGAAAGGCTTCTATGTAAATAAATAATAACGTATTATTCAACAAGGAATATTTCTCTTAACAATAAATTAAATCTAGCGGCTTCAGCGTGCGCCTCTCAACCCTGAAGTGGGCTGTTAAAATTCGCTCTAACGGCAAAGGAAAACATCGTGAGGAAACCTTGCCTTAGATCCAAAAAGTCGACGGCATGTGTCAGGCATAGAAGGCCCATAAGACATATGATCATGAAACAAATTCAGACATCTGTGGCCCAGACTTAAAAATGTTGATGCGCCATTGATTTAGTTTTTAACAATAAAATGAGAGATAGAGTTGTAACCATTTGTAAGAAGTAATTGGAACCAAATCTTGACTAGGACTATATTTTATTGATATTAGTACATATATGTATCATTTCCTATTCTCAAACAAAGTAGGATTATAGATTAAGAGATTGTTTACATCAATTTATTGTCACAGAAAAAGAAATCAGCTATTATGAACACAAGAAGACGTCATCCAAATGCGTTGGTGTTTGGGAATCTAAAATTGTACCAGTTTTAAGTAAAAAATTATCACCGATAGTTCAAACTGAATCGCACACAACAAGTACACTTGATATATCAAATAAAAATAAGAACAATTCAACTCAAACAGACATAAAAGAAACGAAACCAAGAGTCGATAAATTACCAGAAGCAGCTAAAGTTAAAGTTGACAAAGAATCATCCGATTCGCTGGTTCAACACATCCATAATCTTGAGAATCCCAGCTTTGACAAAACCTCTGTAGATCTAATTGAAAATAAACTAGAAAGAGAATATAGGAAAATGTTTGCAACAGATGTTGGGTCTGATTTAAAACGCGCTTCTGTGAGAAAGCGTTTCGAAAGTTTGCGAAAAGGAATGTCTAGAAATGACTCAGTTAAGAGCGTAAGCCGCAAGGATGTGTCCATAGCATCCGATCCACCGTCGTTGGAAGCAAAATCGTATTCAAATACCAAAGTATACAGTCCATACACTTCATACACACAATATAAAGGTACTAAACAACCAGAAAAATTGAATTCATCCACTCATATTATAGAGAGCCAAAGTGTAAGAGGCATGTTTAAGTTGTGGGGAAAGAAATTCAATCTTGAAGAAGGAAAGGAAAAGATACCAGAAAAAGTTGTTCAGATAGTTGTCCCGGGTAAAAGTGGGAAGAAAAGCAAATTTTTCTGCTTTAATAAGCGCAGCAAACGTGATAAAAAAAGTGTCACAGCTAACAGATGCGAAGTTGGATTGAAAGTTAAAATGAATTCGAAACATGAAATTCCAGAGAAATGCCAAAACAATTCAAAGGGATATTTTAATAGCACGAGAGATTTGGTAGTGGAACTCGAATCGGATAGATATACAAATGAAATGCGGAAGTCGTGGCTGAAGAAGTTTCTAACCAGCAAAGATGATTCGAAACAAAGCGTTAAACTTAGGTGGAACAACAAAATGTACTCTACAAGCAGCAGCACAGTGTTTGAATTACTCGACTGCGTTTACAAAAACACAGTCATTCAATCGAAAAGTGAAATTTCGTGTTCTCAAAACAAATTCATGCCGAGAACTATCGAAGCCTGGATGATACCACAGATAATTACGCAAATGAATCCCCAGGTGATGGATGCACAGATAGCAAATCCCCAGATTACAACTGTAGATGTTTTACAGAAGCCGTATAGGAAGAACATCAAAGTGACGTATTTAGATCGGAAATGGTATATAGACAAGTCGCATAGGGGCAATAAAATTGAATTAGTACTTCATTCAAAGAATTTGATACAGTCGAAAAGCTCTGATTATATTCTGATAGATATACCGAAGGGTTATTTCACAGATTCAATGGAATCAAGTCAAAGTGAAGAAGTTTTTAAAATAACTGATTATGAATCTCCAAATTCTAAACCGTCGCTTTTAAAGCGTAATTTGGATACGGGTGACCATGTTCCGATGGAAAATGATAATAAAAGTATGTTAATAAGTTCTAATGATATATCGGTGCCAATTTGTGATAAAGAAAGTGTTCGAGAATTACCAAGAGGGGTCAATGATGAAAAAATGCCTAGTACAGATGAAGAAATTGAATATAGCGACTATAATCCCAATGAATGTGATTATGCTGTAAAAGAAAATGGTGATACACAAAATGAAGAAAGTGCTTTGAAGGAAGACCGTGGGAAAGAGAATGAGAGTGATAATTTGAATGAAAACGAAGAAAAGCAAAAGGAACAAAATGCACATACATTAGAGCGAATTGGGGACACTATATTAGATAAGAGCGACGCGGTCATTCAAGAAAATGAGCACATACATTGTGATGTTATCGGTGTTGGGATAATTACGCAGAGAGATATAAGAGATATAAAGAAGCCAATGTGAGTGACGATTCAATAATACATATATGTTTACCATCCGAGTAAAATAGTGCTACTTTTACTCGTTCATTCAGTCGTAGCCTACAGCTTATAGTTTAGTTAAATAAAAATTATTAAGTGATACCCCCCCATGGACACTCATATTGCTAGATGGCTCGTAAGTGCGTTGCCTGCGAATGAGCGCAGAGTTCCCACCTAAATAAGACAAATAAGAAGTGGCTTTTTTTAAAGATGATTTTTTGTACTTCTGAAATAAATAAAGTTACAAACTTAATAACCTAAGAAAGAGTGTTACCTCCTATTGCCAAAATCACAGCTTGAATCTTTCTGGGCATGTTTTTATAACGTTTTGAGGAATTCGTTCTCCCCTTTTCCTCACCGACGAGTAATTCAAATAGGGATTCCAGTCAAGCCCTCGCTTGGAAATTGAACTCTCTGGAGCGTATGGCGGCCCACCCACATTCACTTTCGGCGTTTTATAGTCAATTGGCACCTAATAGCCCTCATAGCTGATGATTAGAGATTCTCTCGGGTCAGAATAGTTCGCGGATTTGAACACGTACACGTGTTGGAGAAATAACCGTACCTATCATAACATCTTACTATTTTATTGTTCCAGACAATACTGTAATAGTATATTTCATTACGAGTGCGGAAAGCTTGTCATTGCAAAGAGTTCCGACAAATGTCTACCCGAGCCGAGGCGTAGCCGAAGGTGAGGGTTGACAGTCGGAACAAGTTGCAATGATGGTTCCGCACGTGTACTGAACGACTATTTTTAATACAGTTGCGAAAAAATTAAGCAATTTAATAAAATATTAAAACACAATAACCTCAACTAACTAATCAGTTATTTCTTATAAAAGGTATAATTCACATATTCATCGAAATTACAGTTTTTTTACTTACTGGGGAAGTTTTAGGTTGCATATTTACTGTTTGAGACAAACTATTATTAATTTCGTATGATTGACAGACAAAATATTATTTAATATATAATATAACAAACAACTAAACTAGCAAAGAACATTTTTGGAAAATGGCGCCAACTGTAAAAGAATATGAGCAGAGATTTTTTTTTCTTCACCCATTCTGGGTAGGCAAAGGGAACTATGCCCATATAGCCAAATCTTCAGTAGAATTTTTTTATTGATATGAAATTTAATGAGATGAAATGAAATGAAACCTAACCTAAAACTCATTGAATCAAATCATTAAATCTGATATTAAAACAAATGAGTAGCTTCTTTTTTGAAATATTTGCATGAATTATAAAAACTTCTATGATTTTTTTTAGTAAAAACTTCGTGGTTGTTTTTTTCTTTTTAATAGACATTATCTTGACAGTTGGGAAAGAAAACGCACTAGTTCGGAAAAGGTAAAGAAAAAGCACGAGTGTGTAATAGCCCACATCCCGAACGCTATACTTCCCTGCAATACGCCACTTTTTGAGCAACTGTATTAAAAAATAATTTAACATTTCAATTTATTTCAGATTAAAAATCCAAGATACCGATTCCGACTCGGGTCATAACCTACCTCCACCGAAAAAGTGTGAATTTGCCGAGAGTTACCTCCAAGAATACTGCCGAAACTGGATTCCTTTGGGCATAGATTTCTTCTCTTGGTGCGTGAGTGATACCCAGATAAAGTCAGACTCCCACACCAGCCTAAACAATCAAGGCGACGGCTCCAAATCCTGCCCGAATATGTATGAAGAACCATCAACTGTGGTATCTTCGTACAATTCGTCTTGTAGCCACTGTCTCGCGTTGGAAGAGGAGCCGAAGAGGCAGAATTTCCTGAGTAAATTTTTCGGAAAATCAGACATTGCCAGCACGGAAGCTCAGTCTGTTTCGGAGATGAAGAGGTTTCAGCCAAAAGATTCTATTGAAGTCTTCAAACGTCGAAAGATTTATTCTGAAGGATATAACGCCAAGTGGAATAAACTGTGCCCCAAACCGTGTATAACGCCAGCTCCTGATTCAAAGCCGAAGAAACATGTCTCGATACCCGAATGCCAGCCATATGAGGTAGTGGAGCAGCCATGCAAGAAGTGCTATCCAGGGATTCTCAACCTTTCAGGTTCCAAATCTTGCAAGAAAAAGCACAAACACACTTATGTTGTACCTGACCCAGTTTGTGCCATACCACCAAAGCCGCTATGTTCCAATATATGTTCGAAGGAGTGCTGTCCGCCTTGCGCTAAAGACAAAGGAAAAAAGAGTAGGCCATGTGCCGGGAAATCTCCTCCAATTTGCGGAAGATGTCCACCATTAACACCATCTGAAATTATCAATTTATTGAGAAAATTCCCCGACTGCCCTTCGTTACCTCAAAGATGTCCCCTTTGTAATACAGCGATCATGCCACAAAAATGTTTAAAGTGCTGCACTTTAATATTACCCAAAAAATGTCCAAAGTGTGCTGCACCAGTGTCACCATTGAAATGCGCAAAGTGTGCTAAGCCTATTATGCAACAAACATGTCCAAATTGTCCATCTATAACGGTCCCGATTAAATGCCCCAGGTGTACTATGGAATTGATGCCCCAAAAGTGTCCACAGTGCTGTTCGATACTCGTTCCACAAAACTGTCCAAGATGCACTTCACAGATAATTCCATCTAAATGCCCTATGTGCTCTTCGATTGTCCAGCCTCCAACTTGTCCCAAGTGCTGTGTTCCTTTACCACAGAAGTGCCCCAAATGCTCTCCAACGCAAAAATGTCCAAAATGTTCTTCGCAAATACCACCTCCAAAATGCGGACAATGTCGTCAGGAGATATTACCTAAAAAGTGTTCGCAGTGTTCGTCACCGGTCCTTCCACCGACTTGTCCAAAATGTCTTTCTCAATCGACCCCACAAATATGCCCCAAATGTTCCACAAAGGTCCTATCTCAAAAATGTCCCAAATGTTGCCCTGCCTCTCTAAAATGTCCGCATTGCTCTACACAGTTGCCGCCTCCAAAATGTCAGGAATGCCGTCAAGAAATATTACCAAAGAAGTGTTCCCAGTGTTCATCACCGGTCCTGCCGTTCGTGTGTCCTAAATGCCGCACCCAAATTTGTCCACAAATATGCCCCAAGTGTTCCATAGAGGTCCTACCCAAGAAATGCCCTAAGTGCTCACCTCAATCTCCTATGAAAAAAATCATATCAGCAATTTTTCCCCCTAAATGTCCTATATGTTCTTGTCCACTCAAGCCCCAAAATTGTCCAAAATGTTGTACTCCTATTCCCCCAAAATGTTGTCCCAAATGCTGTACACCTATAGCGACACCAAAATGCCCAAAGTGTAATTCTTCAGTTTCATCAAGATGTCCCAAATGCTCATCGCCATTGCCTCAATCATGTCCAAATTGTCCAGCACAGTGCCCAAAAAGCTGCTCACCGATACGTGTACAAAAATGTCCTAAGTGTTTCGTGCCTATATTAACCCAAAAATGTCCAAACTGTTGTTCGTTATTATGTCCTACTAGTCCGTCACAAACTTCATTACGAAGTTCTCGAAACTCACCAACTATTTCACAAAAGCCTTCAACTCAAAGTATACCTGACTTCGGTAATCCGTCTCAAACGAATCCACAAAGACCTAATTCAATGTCTGGTATAAAACTTGCAAAGCCCAGGTCTTGCCCTCCTTGTCCACACCCAACACTGAACTTAGCAGCCCAAAATTCATCAAAGCAATCTTTAAATGATTGTTCAAATTGTCGAAATCAACGGCAAGACTTGAATTTGAAGGAAACACCCAGCTCACAAGAGATAAGAGAAGGATATAACCTTAAAGTGCAAGATGAGGATGGTCAAACGTTGTACGAAAGGATTGATTACAGATCTAATAATCCTCAACAGTATCAGAACAAAATATGTGGAGATTCATATATTCACAGAGTGTCAACGCCCTCTATTGTTCTCAATAAAGTAGGGCTAAACGAAAACGATTCTCAAAAGAATAGTCACGAAAATTTATTAGAAATTAATCTAACACTAAAATTTAAACAAGGCGATAAAACTGAAATCAATGTTTGTAATCCAGATGCACAAAAGGAAGAAAAGCAAGAAGCTATTAAAGCAAAAGAAATCTTTCACATGCAAGATGCCAAAGAGATTATTGATACGGACAAAAATGATGTGAACATAAAAATTTTAATTAAAAACTTCACAGGAAATGAAGAACTCAAATCTAAGCATATTGACAAATCTAATCAACAGACCGAATTCAGTAAAAACATAACAAATAAATTTCAAACCGTTTCCACAGGTTACAGTGAATTTGTTTTGGATCAAACTTTGGACGAAGGAATCTGTACAGATTATATAAACACAGAAAAGTCATGTGTAAACATAAAAAAAGAACAAGTTTTGACTGTATCATCAATTAGTTTTACAGAGCACACGGCTACAGATGTTAGTTCTATAAAGAACGATGTAGATTTCGATTTAAAAACAGATTTAAGCGAAAGAGACGCTACAGAGAAATCGGAGAGTTTATTTACAGATGAAGAAAAACACGAAAACTATTTCAACGAAACTATAAAGAAACTGCGCAGTAAGCGAGAAAAGAAGGAAATGTTAAAAAAGCTATTTGAACAATCAGATGTAATTGATAAAGAAAAAGTTAAAAGCGTTCGACAAACGTTGCAGGCAATACTAACCGATAGCGATGATTCAACTGACCATAGAGGACTAACATTGTTAAAACCTTATTTCAGAAATGACAGCATGACAAACCTCTATGACTTTGACGATACAATAATAGAAGAGAATAAATCGGACGTTCTGTATCCGACGAAAGAAAACAGCACTGAGAGTGAAACACCTAGGCGATGTATGTGTAAAACGCTGGCTGCTAAACTCAATATGGATTTCCCGATCAATCCATGCTGCTGTCGAGGATGTGACAAAAAAGACGAGGAAGTCAGCTGCGACCTACAACTTGTTGACGTGCAGACGCAAGATTCAAGAAGACGAACATACGTAACTAACGTGTCAATGGTCAAAAAGTCATTTAAAGTTTTTAATACAGAGACTGATTTTGTTGATATCCTGCAATCGGAAGAGTTGAAGAAAGCTGTATTGGAGATATATGCAGAGAAAACAGCGACAGAAGAGGGTACGCGATACATAGCGCGGCTGCCTAAACTTGTTTATGGCAATGATTGACAGCTGACAGTCTGTCAAGTGATATGACGTCTCAAAATTAGGCGCCATCAATATTGGCATTTGTTTTTTTCTCAGTTTTTTTTATTACTTTTGTGTTTTTTGTATTTCTATTTTTAATATATTTTTCATTATTTGTTTTTTTTATGTTTTTATAGCATAGGCCGCCCATGGACACCACCGGGAGTCGATTCCACTATTCCGTAAAGAGAATGACTGTTAGCCGATCGTGAACCTTTCAGCCATCACAGTGATGCGAATGAATTCTAGCGATAATACTGCTCGCTGCTGCTTCAGAACACTGCAGAATACGCATAGAGACGCAATGTCTATGTAGAGATAGAGAATCAAGCCGATCAGTAACACATTGATTGATAATTAGACAAGTCCTTCGCCGATTTTTTTTTAATGTAACTTGAGGCAAATGGGCAGGAGGCTTACCTAATGTTAAGTGATGCCGCCGCACATGGACACTCACACAGTTCCCTCTTAATAAGACAAAAAGTGGCTAGAATAAATATAAAATACCAGCCCTGCGATTCTATAACTCGCTTTTGCTCACTTAGCCGCTGTGTGAGTTCGAAAAGAGAGTTACAGAATCGCAGCGCAGGCGCCTGTAAGCTTTAATTAGCTGTGCATTTGAACCCCATGGCCCGAAGGAAATAAAATCAAAGTTGGAGGAAAGACCGCCAGCTTAAGAATTATATTTTTATCACTGATCACAAATCATTCCATTCTATAGCATCTAGCTCTGATAACATGCCACTGTCATTTTGATCTGTACTTTGCGTGTTCGTTGTTACGATTTATTATTACAATATTCGAAAAGTGTTTGCTTAATATAATTGACCTATTCTTTTATTGATAATTATTGAATATTAATCATAAGAACAAGTGTGCTGTCACTCTGCCATTTTATTTTCACTGTCAATTATAATAAAATGCAATTATCAATAAAAGAATAGGTCAAATATAAATGATATAATCTTTTACTCTTTAAATAATATAAAATAAAAATTGCCAATGCGATTATTGACAGAGCAGTCATTACTGTAGTGGCTTCATTGTGCGACTCTGATCCCTAAGATGCACTAATGCATTTTCTATGTGCACAATTAACATTCGTTCATACGATGGAAAACATCGTAAGGAAACCGGCTTGCCTAATACCCAAGTCGACGGCGTGTGACACAGGAGGCTGATCTAGGTGATCTAGCCTATTAGATTGACAGTTATGAAACAGATACATAAGAGGCCCAGACCTAATAAGGTTGTAGCGCCACTTATTTATGAAACACGCTCTCCGAAATGAAGATCATCAAATTCATCCAATAGTCTCTCTTCTCTACTATTTTCCTAAATTTCCCCGCTACATCTTAAATGGTCTTTAGCTGTATAAAATAAATAAAACTCAATTTCCAATACACATTTAATCTCTCAAGATATACACGATAAGTACGAATTCTTACATGACACTAGCAAACAACGAGATTACAAAAATTTGTACATTATTCAATAAATAACAACAATTTGTCAACACTCGCTTGGGATTTATACTGTGTTCACTGAAGGTTTAAATATATATAGCTTGGCCCGGGATAAAAAATTCGTAAAAGCAAAATCTATTTTGCAGGAAAAAGTAATAACGGTAATTCTATTATTACTAGGATACTAAGTACATTACATATACAAATATATATATGTATATCATATGAAAGCTAATTTCCTATTCGACGATATAAACATTGTTATGGATTTAGTGTAAATAGTTAAAAAAATAACTAAATGTTCATCAGTAGTTTATTACGATTGTTTCACTGTTTAAAATAATTACGGACGACACAGTAACCGCACATTACGACGGTAATTTTGACGAATGTCTAGAACGTAATAATGTATTACCACTCTTCTCTCGGAAATATAGTGACCATGGTGAAACAGAGATGTACTATTATCACCACTCTTTGTTTGTTTTTAAAGTGTCGCATTCACTTTTATGATTCAATCAGGCGTAATAGTGCTTTACGACTTTGATCCCCGGGGCAAGCGATATGTCTATGTACGGATAGTCAATTAACAGATTGTGTTGTTATGTCAATGTAATAGAATATTTAAAAAAAAATGTGAATATCATATTTACGTACAGTACTCCCAAAGTGATAATGCGCATAGAAATCTTCGTCACTCTTCGGCAACGGTCGTATTCCCCGAGCGTCGGAAGACGATATGTATATAGTGCTTAAGTGCATTTTCTTCATGCATAATTTAGAAGAATTATCTGTTTTGTGCTAAAAAGATAAATATTGATTTATCAGAAACGAAATTTAATTAGATAATTCCATGTAAATAAATAGCGAGGAAAACCACACGATTGCGAATATGCGAGGAAGGTGTGTAATAGCAGCTCTATATAATTCCACACAGAGAGAACACGTGCGGTCACCACCAATATATAAAGACGACTAACGGACCTTTGACAATTGACAGTCGACAGACCGGCGACCGCCGCTGACCGCCCGAATTATTTTCGATTGTGTACACATGATATTGACTCCTATTTCTTTCAAACAAGGTGCAAAATGCAAGTGCATTGTTTAGAGATTTTACGGTTTCCGGTAATACGACAATAAGCGAAAATCTGCATGCAAATTATTAATTTGGGAAAACTGTAACATTGAAGTCATACTACTCTTCAATTTTATGTAAATATGTATTCACTTCCATTTTAAGAGCGGCCAACCCGTCTATCTTTTCATACAAACGCTCGTACGTGATTATGGCGTTGTAACAGATATTTCTTTGAAACACTTGGAACTAATAGGCACCTTGTGCAATATATCTATTAAAACCCGAAATCAAAATTTTAAGAAACAAATTCAGTACAAACCTCCAAAAATCAGCCTTTTTGCACAAATTTTATATGAAGTTTGGGAGTTTATAATGTACTCATTAATTGTAAACGGAAAGAAATATTTGCATAGAAACCTTGCAAATGGAATGGAGTTTCTAAATGTAAAACATTTTTTTTCATAATCTTGTAAGGCTTACGAAAAAACACGTATTTCTTGGAACAAGTTTTATGAAATTTCCGCACACTATTTTTCTTTCAATATTATCGCATTCTCACTTGCTGACATTGCGCTGGATGAAACCACAAGCTTTTTGGCCATACTCGTGTTGACGTACTAAGGACCGGGAAGGGCGCTCTTAAAGCACGAATTTTAACTATTTTGATATATTTGTTAATATTGGATAAAGGATCTTACGTCTTACGAAATCAATATTATAGTACTACCACCGCAACAACCGCCGCAAGATGGCGTCATTCCAATTGAATTCGGAAAAATATTTAAATAAATTACGTATTAATACACAATTTTGTGTCTTTCAATTTAAGGTTAATATTAATTTCCATTTCCAGTTTAATCTAATTTTAGTCAGCTGACGATATTATAGTAGTACCACCACTAGATGACGTTATTCCAAATAATTTTAAAACACAGTATAAATCTTATAAAAGAACACATCTAGCTATTATTAACCATGGTTATATTATCTATAAGAAATAGTTTGTGGTATTTAACAACATATCCTAACTTTCAGTTTGAAATGGCGCGTTATTTGACATGTCGAAAACGCTATAGATATTTGTGTTGTTCAATTTAAGCGCGTAACTATACCATTGAGGTTTATTGGCAGTAAAAACACTTGATTTGAGGTTAAAAACTGGTCACGTGACACTCAAGCAAGTTCGACATTTCATACAAATTTTTAGATATTATAATTATTGTAATTGCTTATTATAAACGCTATAGATACAGTGAAAGTGCGGCATTTATCGTCTCTATCGTCTGGGACAAAACGGAAAAAGACATCAATATAACGGTCCATAGATCCTGCGTCTCATTCTTACGATATTAGTTAGAAAAAGATAACATTTTTTTAATAAATAACTCGTACTGAAAATTCATATTTTTGAAACATATAAAAGCGACTTATATGATAAGCTTGACAGCTATTAAAATAATTATAGTACTTTCAAAAACTTTTGATTTCGTGAATAAAAACCATTTTTATAATTTCAATATAATTAGGCGTCGTAATTTAAAAATAAAAAAATGAACACAACTAGTGTTCATTGTGAATTATTACGTCAACAAATCTGGTAAAACTCTAAAAACTTGACATATGACAGTTGACTGTTCAAATAAAACAGTTGACACTTGACACCTCCGCGTACTCACTATATCTGAACGTAGCAGCTCTACAGAGAACAACATGCGTGTTTTGGCATTTAACTCGTTACTCTCGCTACTACTCGTTAAGAAGGCGATACAATGATGTTATGACTGTGCCAAGATTGAAAATGCGCGGTAAATACATGAATTACGCTTAAAATTATTTTGTACACATTAATCTTAATATAAATCAATAACGAAGACTAAGTACGAAGCTTAATTAAAAATAAGAAAATCAGATCGAAAATTCCAATACAAAGAAAAATAATTTAAAAAATCACAGATTAAAGAGAAAAATCTTAAATGAGATTCCAATATACAATAAAATTGCCGTACACCGAAGTTTGAGCATCAAACCTAAATAGAATATAAAACTACGAGAGCACAGAATACAAGCACAAGTGACAACTAAAAATCGGCGGGAAAAGTTAAATCAATGATTATAGTGTACAATTTAAATTAAGAACTTATTTCCCCATGAAATTTTTATACATTTTAAATTAAGAATTTATTTTTCCGACAAGACATTTTAAATAAAGAATTTATTTCCCCGTGACATTTTATGCTTTTAAAATTAAGATCTTATTTCCACATGACATTCTCACACATTTTAAATTAAGAATTTATTTCCCTACGACAATTTAAATTACGAATTTATTTCCCCATGACATTTTTGAAGTGAAACTTCTTTATCGGGGTTGGAAAAAAATTTAGTGTAACATTTTTTCGTTACGCGTCACATGTTTCGGTTACGCGTCACATTTGACCGTTACGCGCGTCTTTTTCTTGTCCCTACCACGGTTGATTCAAAGAGATTCTAAACCATTAATAACAAAAATGTATAAGAACGATAACAATGATACTAAAAATTCTATTACAATTTATGAAATTCTGTAATAATCTTAGTGGTAATAAGGTAAAATGAAATAATTGTATTATTTGTGTTCAAGTTTGTGATATTAAAAGCCTTTTGTTAAACTTTATCTAATTTAACTTTATTTAACCAATTTCTGTAAAGTTAGTTGCATATAGATAATTTTTCGAAAAATAAGGTCATAAAGAAGTTTCACTTCTAACGTGTGTACACTAGTACACGCACATTTTTTTATACATTAAAAATTAAGATCATAATCGCAAATCAATATATTTTCATCATTTATATGCTTTTTTACATCAATTAAATTACTTCACTACAAATAAACTAATTGTTTAACAAAACAAGTACTGCAGATAATTCGAAAATATACATCAGCATGACATTACTTTTCATCATAATGCGATACAAATAAATTTAATTAGGTAAAAAATACTGCTTGCTTATCATAAATACTGACTGCACAGTAAATTACCCAGAGCAGATGTAGATGATACTCGTTATCATAGCAAAATAACTATCCAAGTAGCATATATATTATTAAGCACCGCAACAATTGCACATCATATTTGTCGTAACTGTGTCGTGTCATTTGTCGGGAGTTAACCGCTCGCGCGTAAGGGTGAAATAGAAATATTTCGTTAGTGTAGGTGTTGCTTTACGCAATCCACGAATCAAGTAATCGTCGGAATATCTTAACCAGAGTTATATATGTTAACGTAAAATTGTAAAAACCGTTAGATTGTAATCTATCTCGCGAGATTGTAAACTGTCGAAAGATTGTGAACCTCAACGAACTGCTTACAATTTAACGCATTATTCTTCGGTAGATTGTAATCTATCGAAGTGAAACCGTCAAATTGTGAAACGGATCGCACCTCGCGCGCTGATTTGTTGAACGGAATATATTTTTTTGCTGATCTCATTATGCAGTACTTAATAAATAATAAAATGATTATTTGATAGATTTTGACTAATAAAAAGTTACTATCAGTATCTAATTTTATATTTTTTTGCTGATCTCATTATGTCGTACTTAATAAATAATAAAATGATTATTTGATAGATTTTGACTAATAAAAAGTTACCTTTTGTATCTAATTTTATATTTTTTTGCTGATCTCATTATCTTGTACTTAATAAATAATAAAATGATTATTTTATAGATTTTGACTAATAAAAAGTTACCTTTTGTATCTAATTTTATATTTTTTTGCTGATCTCATTATCTTGTACTTAATAAATAATAAAATGATTATTTGATAGATTATGACTAATAAAAAGTTACTATTTGTATCTAATTTTATATTTGTTTGCTGATCTCATTATGCCGTACTTAATATATAAAATAAGATTATTATAACCAAAAAAATGCTTTTTATTTAGAAAAACCGCTGTTAGTAATATAAAAAAGGTATATAAAAAAAAGAGTTAATAGGTAAACTGTGCATTAGTATTATTAGCTGTGCATTGGTTAAAAAGCTTTGATACAATAAAATAATTAAATTATAGTTTATTTAGTAATATTTTGAGTTGAGTATTTTGCTGTGCAATCAGTAACTTTGATGGGGAATTAGGATTATTATTGCATAAAGTTTTTTTTCATTTGCGTTTAAATACTACCCTATTATAATAAGAATTGATTTCCCCATTTCCCCACGACATTTTTGCTACATTTTATATTACGAACGCAATATTAAACTCGACTAACAATAATAAGATACATATAATGTCCAATCTTATATTTGAACGTTTCATATTTGCGTATTCTACATTAGTATAATACTTGCGATACATACTTACGTTTTCCAACCTTCTATTAATTAATTAAGAATAAAAATTAAATTTTCTCCTCCACTTGGTGCACTTCATAGCTTGAGATTCTTATCGATGTTTCTGAAGTCAAACGCGTTATTTCGACCTGAAACATTAATTGGACCTTAAACACAATTTATTAACAACTGTGGACTATAGAACCTATGAATGGCGAGTGGATGATTACTGCGAGTCGTAGGTTCGAATCCCAGCTGTGGACTTGTCTTATTTAACAGTAACGAAGTAAAACAACATAACGTTTAACATCTCAAAATAACATTTGACATCTCAAGATAGCAGTTCACATCGAAAGTGAAAGCTGACGAAGAAAGATGACATCTGACATCGAAAGGTGACAGTTGACATCTAAATATGACAGTTCATAGTCATTTTGTCCAACACCGGAATAATCCCAAAACCCGAATCAAATTGTGAGACCTTCCGTAATACATTTATATCATCATTAAAAAGCAGGTATGATACAAGAAGAATAACCCGGAAATTTCTACAAAATAATCCATAAATACGGCGTGTGCCCGTGAGCACTGTATCATGAACCGATCCTGAGCTAAAGGAAACAGTTACCTAACATAATATTTAAAATATCGCGAAACGGGAGTAAAAATAATAGAATACTCATACTATAATAGTCATACTGCTAAAAGCCTTCACCAAAGATGGGTTACACATATTACACTCATAGACAAGCTTTTAAGTCTGGATCCTATGTAGGGATGTGAAAAAATAATCGATTAGTTAATTTCGATTTTGATTATTCTTAAACGTTAATTTGTGTTTATAATTCCTATTGTTTATTTTTAATTTATGAAACCATGAAAAAAAAATATTTAGGGTGTTTATTTTGAAATGAATTCAAAAATTAGGAAAAATTCGATTAATAAAAAAAATCGATTATTCATGCTAAAAAAATAATCGATTAATAAAAAAATCGATTTTTTTTTTTGCAGAATGTCACATTCCTAGTCCTATGTATCTGTTTGATGAGGCAAGTAGGTGAATCAGCCTTTGCCTGATTGGGTGTTAAATATTTATAGATCTAAAATAGAGGATGGATCGTAAATTTTCGACAGTGGTAGCCTAATTTTTATACATTAAATAGCTGACATACATTGTTTTGTCATGTACATTATTTCTAGGAAACATTTTTTAGTTTAATAAAAATTACTATCTACTATAATAAAAAATAGGGCCTAATTTTTTATGGGATAAAAGATGGACACTAGAAATAACAAAATGGACTGGACCTACTGGAAAGAGACGTATAGGACGACCGAGGGAAAGATGGACAGATGACATTGTAGAACTAGCGGGGGAAAACTGGATGGATGTTGCGCAAAACAAAGAAAAATGGAAAATTATGGAGGAGGCTTTTACCCTAAAAGGGGCCATACAAAAACCAGATATAAAAATAATAAACTAACTTAAATAACTAACTTAAATTTTGTTAAAACTTACTAACCTAACTAATACTAATAAAATATTAAGGAATATAAACTAACAATTGTTGTATGTATGGATTAAATAAAGCTTTAATAATAATAATAATAATTTTTTATGCCATATAATAAGAGAAAAAAAATTTTTTTTTTGGCTGGACACCCCTTATCACTTACGGGTTTCAAAGATCACTCAGACTAACTGAATATGCATAAAAAAATTCATAAGAATCGGTATCGAAAGAGTATGAACGTTGGAACGAGAATTTTATATATAAGAGATTTCACTCTACCTGGTGACTGCTGTGCACCAATGGACTAACACTAGCTCGTTGAAAAACATCGTAACATCGACATTAGACCCAATCGGGCAAAGATCACCTACTTGCCTCATGAAACAGATACATAGGAACCCAGACCTAAAAGGTTGTAGCGCCACTGGTCAAGGCCCTCGCCAGCCGGTTGTCATGGATGTTCAGGGCAAGAAGGCACCAGGCAAAGATCACCTAATTGCCACATGAAAAAGATAAGACGCCCAGACCTAAAAGGTTATGGTGGAACATATTTATAAACTTCATATATTACCTTTTCCCATCCACAGATGCGTAAACAGTAAGTATATTTATTAATATCATGCAATTATCAAGCAGCATTAGAGAAAAAAATAGAAGCAATTTGTCTTTTTCTTGACTCTATTGACCCTGACATTTTTGTTAGTGACTATAGAATCTATTAATGGTGAATAGGTGGGGCAGAGTAGTAATGAAGCGTCAAGAAGTATGTGTGGTGTATTGCGTGATAGGAGAAGTAATAGCAGTGTGGGTTAAAAGAGAAGAAGATAAGGATACGAAAGGGAATGGTGTAGAACGAATGAGAAGCGGTTAAACACAACCATAAGGCAGCTATGGTGAAGTCGGGTCTGGTAGTCCTGGACCAAAGCCAGGAGTTACTACAGAAGGCACAAGACAAAAGTACTCAGTAAGATCCGTGGTCTCAGCCTGTCTTCGGGAAAAAGATGTGAAGATTAATAATATTTTGATGGTGAAATCAGGTTAGGCCTTGTCGTATGGACCAAATCCAGGAGTTACTACAGAAGGCACAAGACAAAAGTACTCAGTAAGATCCGTGGTCTCAGCCTGTCTTCGGGAAAAAGATGTGAAGATTAATAATATTTTGATGGTGAAATCAGGGTAGGCCTTGTCGTATGGACCAAATCCAGGAGTTACTAGAGAACCCAAGTATGGTGGATGTAATGTGGATGAGGCGAGGTATGTGGTAGCAGGAGATCCGTGGACTCTGTCCACTGTGTGGACCCTTCGGGAAAAGGCGAGCTGAACTTTTTCCTCCTAACACTACTACTTTTACTCAAAGCAAAATTTTATGTTCCTATCTGGCGGTAGTTTTGATTTGCGTTCTCGTGTCAATCTAATTCTTGAAACCCCTACTCATAAAACTGAATTCTATCCTCCGTTACTGCAAAGTATCCTGCTTTGAAACTCCTTACCTCTTGATATCAGAGGAGCTCAGTTTTTAAATTTAATTAAAAATCTTTTTGATAGACTTATCTTCTGCCTCGTAATTTAGCTAAATAAACACATTAATGATGACTCAATAAATATTAAATTAGCTTTTACATTTTTGTTTATATTTATTTTTAGATTTTACTTTTTCTGTTATAGTTAGTGTTACAATATTAACTTCTTGTACTTTAACCTCTGTAGGTGTTTCTTTTTTATTGTTCCATACTAGGGTTGGCTGGAAGTAATCGTTGTTAGCGATAAGGCCGCCCGTTGCCTAATACTTATGTAACCTACTTTTTTATATGTATGTTTTTGTATAAGGTAACGAAGTGTAAAATGAATTTATACAAATATCCAATAATTTTCTACTGAAATTAATTAACTTATTAAAATTATTTTAAGCACGCCATCAACAAAACTAGTCAACTGTCAACCGTCTGTCAAACTGTCGCGACTATAGTGTCGTAAAATCGAATGCAAATTTGCGAAAGCATTTTTCGTTTTATATACCTATTTATGTGCCAATCCTTAAGTTAACTTACTACTCCCGTATTGCAAAATTTGAGTGACATTTAACACTGCACACAGTCGCTACGTTCTATATTATTAATAGAAGAAATAGCTGTTTTAGAGCTTATAATGTAATTAAGATGCATTTCTTTAGGTATAAGTTCTCGATTGGCAGAAGCAAACAACGGTTAGGACAAGTGTTTATTATTCATGATTAGCAGTCATAGCCACTCAAGAACTAGGGCGAAGTCTCCTGTAGGCTTTTTAATAGAATCAGGCTGTAGGGAAGAAGAGCTGTTCTGGCTGAAGGGCCCTGACAGCTCAGCTCGGGCTGCAGCACCAGGACATCTCCTGCGAGACTGGAAACTTGGCTTGGGCCGTCACGGAATGGTTAATCGGCAATCGCCTCAAGGGCAGGACGGAAGCTCACTAGAGTGAGCAACAGAGTTAAGAACCTGACCATCCCCAGTTTTTTCCACCCTTAGCTAACGATGGGATCATCCAGATCCGTGTCAATATGTATTAAATTTTGGCATGCGGGAGTATTGTTCGCGCTAAGTCTCGTTTCTAAATCACTCTTACATTGACTAAAAGTACAAACAACGCTTCCAATATAATATAGTTTTGCATTTAAACGATACCGCGTTTCACACATTTACAACGCCATCTATGATTCAGTAATAACATTATATATAAGCAGTTTTATACTATAAACAATCATTTATAATCAAAATCAACTCTATGTTTTAGTTGCATCTTAACCCACCAGAAAGCAGCGTCCAAAAGAAAAATTTGCGTTAGTGATACAAAGCTAGCGTATTGAGGCCTAGAACGAAGAATAAATACAAATAGCTGTCGTAATAGAAAAGTAATGGCGTTTGTATGGAAATACCCCAGTACTCGCACATACATTTTTCGAATGGAATTCGTTCGAGCTATCAAAAAGTAATATAGTATGTCAATGGAATCTTTTAATGTCAACTGTCATCTTTAGATGTCAACTATGATTTTTAAATGTCATCTTTAGATGTTAACCGACAGCTTTCGATGTTAACTGTCATCAGAGAATGTCAACTGTCATCGGAACTACAAAAACGATTTAAATCGAAATTATTGGAGCTCATATTGTGATAGTATGTAATGTATATTACTCTACTGTTGCAGTTTGAGATTTAAATAAAACTTTTTAAAAGTCAGTCATAATTTTCTAATTTTTATAAGATATACTTGGAAGTGTCAAAGGAACTGAAAACAACATAACATTATGATTCAACTGAAAATGACAGAGATGTCCAACCAAGCCGAGTTTCATTGTAACCAATTCGTAATACTTGATTGATTTTAGTTCTGGTTGTTGTGATTGTGGAATATTATATATTATGATAAATAAACTTACTTATGTTAATAAATCTAATATTCATGCCAATTGTCTATTGATAGTTTTGTTTTTATATTCGCCAACGTACTGACGCTAAGTCTAAAAAGCGATAGCGAAATGTTGCCATAGAAATATTATATACAGGGTGGCCAAAAAGTCGTGGATCAAACGCAAATAGGGGATAGATGAGGTCATCAGCGGCAAAAAATTGTTCTACGGGAGGTCTCTAAGGTCAACCCCTGCAGAGTTATGATTTATTTTGGGTTTTATATGAAAATTGACTTTTTTTAACTAATTATTATTAAAATTCGAAAATATCTTCATTCTGTATCTTTTCCATAATATCCACTAGATTGATACTGATGAGTTCTTGCGTTAGACATACTATTTGTAGTTGTTTATTGAGTGTATTGAAGATAATATTAAGTTATACGATATAACATTTTTTCAAATCATAACTTTTTGTTTACTTCGGACCCCACTGTGAAAAAAAATTACTCTACCGAAAAGTGACCCTGTATTACAAGTTTTGGCGCATTTCATAGGGATTCTGAAAAGGTATTACACATGGCCATGAGTCCCCTAATATCATTCTAGGAAGAATTACAACAACAACAAGTGTGAAATAATTGTATTAAAACAATTATTTCTCAAAGGTTGTTTGTAGGAAACAAAACATTTTACAATAAATGCTTAAAATTCCTGCCTCTGACCATAATACTTAATCTGCACCGTCTAATTAAATTCCTACATAACCCTCCAGCCAACTGTCCAATTTTTTGAATCTAGTCCGATTCACACAGCACTGGTCTCAGGTAGGTAAATAATGTATCATAAGACCGAATCGTTGTTGTTTTTTCAACCTAGAAGGATATTTGAGCCACTCATGGCCATGTGTAATACCTTTTCAGAATCCCTATGAAATGCGCCAAAACTTGTAATACAGGGTCACTTTTCGGTAGAGTAATTTTTTTTCACAGTGGGGTCCGAAGCAAAGAAAAATTTATGATTTGAAAAAATGTTATATTGTATCACTTAATATTATCTTGATTACGCTCAGTAAACAACTATAAATAGTATGTCTAACGCAAGAACTGATCAGTACCAATCTAGTGGATATTATGAGAAAGGTACAGGATGTCGATATTTTCG
>CAVNZK010000340.1:0-30726 GCA_963693345.1 Pieris melete | reverse complement strand
TTTTTTTTTTTTTTTTTTTTTTTTTATTTCCTACTCAGCCTACCATCCCCAGCTACTTTGTCGCTTGGGGTCGTTGATTATCTACCATTCTTCCTTTCTTCCATACATCCTCTTAATAAAACAGCGTTGTTAGTGTCTTTATTGATTAGATACAACTTTTTTCATTTACACTTATTACTACATTACCTTCCATTCTTTATTAAACTTTCGTCGGCTTTACAGTATTTTGTCATGCTACATTTATTACTTATCTACTATTGGGGGTATATTTCCCATTGGTTTAACAAATTTTTAAGGGTCTATTGTGTACAATCTTATAATATGTTTTACAATTTGTATTCTTGATTCTAATTTACTTAATACTATGGTTTTAATTTAATATTACAGTTCCAATATTTACGTGTACAAAATAAAATAGCGTTGTTAGTGTCTTTATTGTTTAGATACAACTTTTTTCATTTACACTTAATACTACATTACCTTCCATTTTTATTAAATTTTCATCTACTTTACAGTATTTATCATGTTATATTTATTACTTGTCTACTAGCGGGGGTATATTTCCCATTGGTTTAACAAGTTTTAAGGGTCTCTTGTGTACAATCTTATAATATGTTTTACAATTTATATTCTTAATTCTAGTTTACTTAATACTATAGTTTTAATTTAATATAACAGTTCCAATATTTACGTGTACAAAATAAGACAATGTTGTTAGTGTCTTTGTTGTTTAGATACAGCTTTTCCATTTACAGTTAATACTAATATGTTTTGCAATTTATATTCTTAGTTCTAATTTACTTAATACTATAGTTTTTATTTAATATAGCAGTTCCAATATTTAGGTGTACAATTTTATTTTATTCATTCTAGTGCACATTATCGCTCTTATTTTGTCTTAATATTCTATTTACAATAATTTCGGCGTATTTGACAAATTCCATTCTAATTTCTGGTTTACTTATTGCTATAGGTAGTGTTTCTAAATCTAGTTTAAAGTTAGTTTTCGTCTCGAAATTATACTTTTCAATCATACTCATGGGGCACTCGAGAAGGCAGTGTGTTACGTTTTCTTTAGATTGGCCGTCACATGGGCATGTCGGCTCCTCCTTGCACTTGAATCTATGCAGGTACTCTGAGAAGCCGCCATGCCCCGTGAGTATTTGTGTTATTTTGTGTGTTGGCCTTCCATTTTTAAGCACCCCATAGGCATGTATTGGCGTTGGGAAGAAGAGTTTTGTGACCGCTGCCGAGCTGGATTCGCGGTATCGGTAACACCACTCCTCGACTGTTTTCGTTCTTATGACTCTTTTAATGTAAGAAATGGGACATTTACTGTAATGTGGCTTTGTTTTTAAGTGACATGCGGCCGCCTTTGCCGCTTCGTCCGCCGCCTCGTTACCCTGTAGGCCAGCGTGTGCCTTGACCCAATATAAGTATACCATCTTTCCATTATCTGTTATTTCGCCTATCTTGTTTCTCGCCTCTGTAGCTAATCTGTTGGTACTCCTTCCGCTCGATATGGCTTCTAGCGCTGATCGCGAGTCGCTTAATATTGCAGTTGTTTTTGCTTTTTGTTTCGCGGTTTCTTCCAAAGCTGCGTTCAGGGCCAATAATTCAGCCTGATAGACAGAGCAGTGGTCTGCTAGTTTGAGCTTTTTCTTCTTTGTCTCTTCACCACTCTGCCCATCAGTGACCACGAATGCTGCTCCCGTTTTTCCATCTATTTTACTCCCATCTGTGTATATTTTTGTCTCTACTTCAATTTTGTTGATGTTTTCTTCATCCAGTAGTAACTCAAAGCCGATGTTTGCAATTTCGGCTGGATGCAGGTTTTCTGTGTAAGGTACTCTCCTTTCAATTTCTGTGTCCTTTAGTTCTTGAGACGTGCCATATTTTCTAACGTTATATAGCTCCGCTGCTTCTTGGATCCTGAGGTCTAGTGGTAATATACCTGCTAGTGTCAGTGCGGCCTCGTACGATACTGTCTTATACCCTCCTATTATTTTTTGTGCGAACTTGCGCTGAATGTTTCTTAATTGCCGTTGCACACATTTTTTCCTTGCGGCTGGTGCCCAAGCCGCCGATGCATAAAGCACTATTGGCTCGACCACTGCTATATATATTGTCCTTGTAATCTCCGGGTGAATACCCCAACTCACCTTTGCAGCCTTATCTATCCTTTTATAGAGATCTATGGTTTTTTGCATCGTGTTTTTTATGTGCGCATTAAAAGTAAGCTTTTTATCGATCGTTAGCCCGAGTATTTTGATAGATTCGGCCATTTCAATGTTGGTGCCTGCCATTTGAAGCCTGGGGGTATTGAATTTTAACTTATTTGTGATTAGCATGGCTTTGGTTTTGTTCGGGGCGAATTTTAATTTATTATTAAGTCCCCATTCATTTACCATTTCTAGAGCGGAGTTAGCCTTTACTTCTATATCGCTTGCTATGTTTCCCTCGACTAGCAGGACGATATCATCTGCGAAGGCTTGTGCCGTTATTTTGGCCTCGTGCAACGACTTGAGTAGTGGGTCTAAGAGCAAGTTCCATAATAGCGGGCCTCCAACTGAGCCTTGAACGCATCCTTTATTTGTTTGTCTGCATACTACATGGTTTGCGTAGTTCAGTTTTATGGTCCTATCTGAGAGGTAGCTATCCATTACCCGTCTGATGTTAATCGGGCAACCTTCTTCCGATAGCCTAACTTTAATACGGGGCCACCACGCATTATCAAACGCTCCTTCAATATCCAATGAAATAATACTGACAAGCTTCTTATTTTTCAAATGGTTTTGTACTTTGTTCATTAAGTCATGGAGGGCGTCTTCAGTGCTCCTTTGGGGCATGAATCCATACTGGTGTGGACTGAGTTTTGGTACCAAGTACCATTTTAATCTGTTGACTATCATCTTTTCAAATATTTTGCCCATAACCGGCAGGAGACCGATGGGCCTGTACGACTTGGCTTCTGCGTAACTTTCCCTGGCTGGTTTTCTTAGTATGACCACCGTGGCTTTTTTCCAGATCTGCGGGAAAAGTCCTAGGGTGAGACACCTGTTAGCTATTGCCAAATATGTGTCAGAATCAGCCAAGATGGCCTCTTTGCAAATATCAGATGTTAGTCCGTCTCCTCCCGGTGCTTTTTTAGGGTTGAAGGTGGCGATGACAGCGTGGAGTTCACGTTTTGTGAACATGGGGTCCAGGTTTTCACTTCCGGTTCCTATGTTTACTTTATTCGCCTTTTCTCTGACTTTTGCATGTTCGCCAGTTTCGTTCTTCGTGCTATCCGGGGGGTAGAAAGTATCAGCTAGGTGTTCAGCTGATTCTAGAAGGCTCAGGACTCTGCCCTCTTTGGCGAGGGGTACATCTGCCGTGCGTGCTTTAGAGCGATTCAAGACACGGTAGATGCCCTCCCACATTCCATCTTTAGTCTGTTCTGTACAAAAATCTCTCCAGCTACTCACTCTGGCCTCGTCTGCGGCTTCCTCATATTTAGTTTTAGCTTTCAGGTAATGCTCTATTACTTCTGCCCTCCTGGCAGGTCTGGCACATCTGATCCTTCCCTTTTTTCTAACTACATCCTTTCTTAGCTCCTCTAGGTCATCATTCCACCACGGCGTCTTTTTGTTAGTCCTCTTTTTGATTTTGGGAATGCAGTTCTCACATGCATCGACGACCACTTTGATATATTGCTCTACTGTATTTTCTAGAGTAGCGTTATCTCCTATGCTCTCTATTCCCTCTTGACTTGTTAGTTTTTCCGTACACATCTGCCTTATTTCCTCACGGAAATCGGTCCAGTTTGCTTTCCTTGTATTATATATCCTAGTGGTCGCCTTTGCCTCCTTTTCTATTGCTTTCTTGAGTCGCACTCCGAACACGATCGCATTGTGGTCTGTGCTGATCTGTCCCCTCTCTACTTTCCATTCATCGATTAGAGTGACAACATTCTGAGTGCACAGGGTAATGTCTATGACACTCGAGAATGCTCTGCCGCCTCTAATGATTTCAAAGGTTGGGGTGTTTCCAACATTTAGTACTTGCAAGTCGTGTGCCTCTATGACATGTTCGAGTGCATTACCTCGTTTATTAGTTTTTTCACTGCCCCACCAGGTGTTTTTCGCGTTTCCATCTCCTCCTAGGATCGACTTCTTTTTGTGTATATGTTTGGCCAGCTCGATAAGGTGCAGAGCAATAGGGTGCGGTCTGGGTTCGAAATAAAACGATGTAAAGTGTATATCCCACACTCCCGTTCCGACTTTCACTGTCACAATATTTGGGGTTGTAAGGTCGGGGATTTGTTCTATTTTTAAGTCTGGGTCAAAGACAACTATGCAAGCCTTGACTGTCGTTCCAGGTACGGTGCATTGGTATGTTCTAGCACCACTCGGATTAACCATTTTGCCTGTTGCTCCTACGTATGGTTCTTGAATGAGGGCGATGGCTATCTTCTTTTCTCTGGCATCGTTTGTTAATTCGGTGGTGGCTAGCGCTTTCCTTTGTAGGTTTATTTGTATTACACGGTATATCCTTTCTGTTTTGTCCATTACGGTTTGTTGACATCGATTGTTTGTTAAGGTGCCCTTGTCTTAGCATTTGTAATACGCGTAGCTGCGTCTAGCTATGGCGTCCCATCTCCTCCTTGTGGGGCAATCACTGTCGAAGGCATTGTGCTTATGTTCTTTCCCAGTTTCCTTGCAGTTTATGCACTGCGGGGGGTTTCCGTTTTTAAAGTTTGTGCATTCCGCTTTTAAATGCTCTCCCCCGCAATGGCTGCAGGAGTCCTTCTCTATTTCACAGTGCTTCCGGCCATGTCCGAATCCTAAGCAGCGCATGCATTGCATGAGGGGGGATTGGTCAACTACCAGCACCCTTTGCAGGTCTATATGTAGCTTGCCTGCTTGCGTAAGTGCCTGCCATAGGCTCGGCGATACCTGAAGGACGACATGGGATTCGTGTTGGTTTCTGGCTTTGCGTCGATATTTTTCCTTGATCCTGTAATCCTTTTCTTCTATGCCCTCTGCGATGTTGTTTTGAGTTTTTATGGCTTGCTTAATATCTTCTTCGGTATTGTAGCTCAGAAGGTTTTTTATGACTACAAGGGGGTCCTTGTTCTCTATATCTTTTATTACTATATGTTCTTTCTTTTCTTCCAACCTTTTCTTGATCTTATTCTTTTCCTCGATGTTTCTACAACCAATGACTATTTTACCGTCTTTAATTTTTCTAACTCTATCTATTTTGATGCCTCCTTCTTTAGCGTTCACCACCTCTCTAATTCTTTCCATCATCTGGTCGCTGGTCTCATTGTCTTTAGTAGGAGAGATGATCATTGAGTGCATTTCAGCTCCTCTGTTTACCATATTCTCTCGTCTTTCTTCTGTTTTTGGCTCCCTTCTTTTATCTGCGGCTACTACGCTGGCATATGTGGCCTCCAGTTTCTGTTCAATCTTTCTGTCTCTTTCCCCTATTGTTTCCATCTGTTTTTCTACTGTTCCTGCAATTTCTTTGATTAGGTTTTTGTTGTCCTCTCTGTCTTTAGTGTATGCGTCGCTGTGATTGCATAGTTTGATGCGTACCTCTTCCAGCTTACTCGAGTTGTTTTCCATCAGTTCCTCCATCCTTCTGATTTTTTCCTCTAGCTTGTCTGTTTTGCCAGGTTCCGCTTCATTTGTGATTTCATCTTTCCTATCTTTTCCATGGAGCTCTCCGTCTCGCACCAACTCATACAATCTTTTAACCGCGACCGTTACTGCGGTTTTTATATCACCCCTTAGATTCCTCGCAGCGTTAAGTTGTGCGAGCGCACTTTGTTGTAACGCCGCTGCCTCCGTTATACGGGATCTATATACTTTGTTTACTATTTTCCTACTCTCTTCTGTTTGTGATAAGATGGTCGCTTTTTCCCCCATACTTGTTTGCGCTTCGTTAACCGGGGTCAGGGCAGGCTCTCGTGCGGAGGGCAATTCTGCCTCGGTTTCTTTATCCGTCACGTTTTTGGTGGGCGATGGCTTGGTTTTAGTTGGGGTTCTGAGGCCAAACATGTCTTCGTTTGAGTGAATTTTATTTGTTTACAATTTATGATTGAGAAGGTGTAGTGTTAAAGTTACAGGGATATTTACTAAGATAAATATGTTATTAAACAGATGAAATTTTATTTTTATTAATTCTTTTATGTAGATTAATATGCACTGGAATTAGTTTTATCAAGTGGTGCATAAACAGGTTATTAATAAGCAAGAAAGATACTTTTATAGGTATTATTACGATTTTTATCAGATATGTTGTTTAAAGAGGTTGTTATATAAAATAATATTTAATTTAGATTAAGCACTTTGTGTATTTTAGTGTGTTTTATAATGAGCTCTGTTTGATGGTTTGTATATGATAATATACCCTAATAGGTTCTACCAAGTCATATACAAACAGTTGTTAACAAGCGCTAGACAATTTTCCGTATATGTTAATTTTAGTGAAAGTTTACAATTTTTTATAAGAGAAAATTTGTTGAAATATGAAATCTAACTTTGTTAGTACTCTTTCTTATATCTTTATTAGTACTCGTTTGTGTGAATTTTATTTGTCTACGATTTATAGTCGAGAAGGTGTAGTGTTACAGTTACAGGGATATTTACTAAGATAAATATGTTATTAAACGAATGAAATTTATATTTTTATTAATTCTTTATGTAGATTAATGTGCACTAGAATTAGTTGTATCAAGTGGTGCATAAACAGGTTATTAATAAGCAAGAAAGATACTTTTATAGGTATTATTACGTAGTTATCAGATATGTTGTTTGAAGAGGTTGTTATATAAAAGATAATATTTAATTTAAATTAAGCACTTTGTGTATTTTAATATGTTTTATAATCTCTATTTGATGGTTTGTATATGATAATATACACCCTAATAAGTCATGTACATATAAGTTATTAACAAAAGCTGGACAATTTTTAATATATAATAATTTAGTGAAATTTTACAATTTTTATAAAGAAAAGTTTTTTTTTTTAAAATATTAGTTTTAACTATATTAGCACTCTTTCTTGTTTGGCCTTATGCAGTCGGAGGTGCTGGATTCAGAGATAGTAAAAGTTCCCCTCGGACCCTTTAGGGGCCAGGGTTATCACCGAAAAAGTGGCTGGACCTTCGAGTAGACCGGGTCTTATGGTCTATCTAGGTAGATTACCCCTATAACTGTTTCACACAGAGTGAATGAAAATTCGCTTATTTTTTCGATCCGACGCACCGTTTGGCCTCCAGGACGGTTACAAACTTAGGTGCGAATGGCGTCGCCGGCCCTTTTTTAGAAGAAAATTTAGAAAAATATGTAAATGTGCGTAGAAAATTGTGAAATTTTTCACGATGAATCTTGAATATGTCTGCTGTTTAATGGTGGTTTAAAAAAGGTATATCACAGATCTTGTTAAAAAGTTATAAGGTTGTAAAGTTATTTAAAATTTACCACTTTCTGCAAATAACAGTTATCTGGGGTCTGGTGGGTTTCCTGAAGGTCCACTATATATCAGATAAAAGCCCTTTGAACGGCGGTTCTAATGGTGTATCACACAAGATCGTAGCACTGTTAGTTACAAAGTTGGCCACCACGTGGTGGCCACGTGTTTTATCTTTAAAAGTGTATAAAAAATATGAAACCTGTTTTGTAAAATCCAATATTTGGCACACACTTGGACACTAAAATTCCACTTCCGATGGTATAAGAAAATCACTGTGTCACCGATCTAGATTTGGAGTCGCACTCGAAAAACTAAAAAACTATAACCTAAAATGAGGTTATAGTAGTATTTTATATGGAAATTTTTCCAATTTTTCACTTATCGCTTCGAGAGTGGTATCATTAGAATCACAATTTTAAGCTGATTACGAATATGTATAACACTTTTTAGAACACTTAAAAAATACTATTTTTGTGATTTTTAAAGCGCGGAGCGGAACGTTTTGAGTGTTTATTCTTCGGCGGGGGGAGCGCGACTGGTTGGTTAGGTTAGGTTAGGTTAGGTTAGGTTAGGTTAGGTTAGGTTAGGTTAGGTTAGGTTAGGTTAGGTTAGGTTAGGTTAGGTTAGGTTAGGTTAGGTTAGGTTAGGTTAGGTTAGGTTAGGTTAGGTTAGGTTAGGTTAGGTTAGGTTTTTTTTTTTTTTTTTTTTTTTTTTTTTTTTTTTTTTTTTTTTTTTTTTTTTTTTTTTTTTTTTTTCACCCCTCGACATTTGCCTATCAAGGACCTTTTTAGCTTTATTTATTCATCAAAAAATTACATTCATTTACATTTGTTATTCTTACATATTATTCATTTTACATTCTGTTTCTTACATGGTTGTCTTATACATTATGTTAACTTAACATTTATTTTACTTAGTTTACTTTATTTTAATTCTTAAATTTCTAATTCACTTATTCATAGATTTACAATCGTTCTATGGTTACATATTAATTAGTCTAACATGTTTTTCATTTTACAAATAGTTTATTGCATTAGTCTTGTACATTGTTCTTACTCAACATTTATACTTCTTAGCTTATTCTATTTTAATTCTTAAATTTCCAATTCACTTGTTGATAGATTTACATTCATTTTAAGGTTTACATATTAGTTATTTTAACATGTTTTCCATTTTTCATTTTGTTTCTTACATATTAGTTATATACATTATTTTATTTAACATATAATTACTGGTTTACATTATTTTAATTCTTAAGTTTCTAATTGCTTTTTTCATAGATTTATATTCGTTCTATGGGTTACATATTAATTATTCTAACATGTTATTCATTTTACATTTTGTTTCTTGCGTATTACTCTTATACATAATTTTACTCAACATTTACTTCTTAGTCTACTTTATTTTACTTCTTAAGATTCTAGTTCACTTATTCATAGATTTACATTCATTCTATGGTTTACATAATAGTTATTTTAACATGTTTTTTATTTTACATTTTGTCTCTTACATGTTAGTTTTGAACATTATTTTTCTTAACATTTATACTTGTTAGTTTACTTTGTTTTATTTATTAGTTTTAATTCTCTTATATTGCGTTTTTTGATTTACTTCACATGAAGCTATTCGTTAGTGATTTTATACATTACTTACTTAGAGCTTTGCGTTTATTGGTTTACTTTATTTTAATTCTTACTTTTTCTAACACTTATATTCATGTTTTTATTTTTAATTTATGTATATGTTAATAGTTTGTGCACATTATAATTTTACGTTTATTTCAGAGTATACTTTTGATAATACTTCTGTTTAATTACAGTTTTATATTTTGTATTAATTACATATTTTGGGTACAGTGTTTTTAGATTTTTGTTGTATCCTTACTATTATTTTGTTTGTCAATAGTTTGAGCGCCATTAAATCGTCTCGTCCGATCCAGAATCCGCTCACAAAAATTTTCCAAGGCCAATCTGTGCCCCGCAAGGATGTCGGGCAGCACATTACGCGCTATCCGCATTCCCACGGTCTGCTCCAGATTGTGTCTTTGTATGGTGAATATGGGGCACTCTGTTAGGAGATGCTCCACCGTTTGTAACGCGTTTTCGTCGCATTCACATGCGGGACTTGGTTTTATTTTAAAACGGTGGAGGTATTCCGCGAAGGCTCCATGCCCTGTTAATATTTGAGTCATTATAGGATTAAATCCTTTGGATCTTACAATTCTGTACGCGGACTCCGGGTCGGGCAAGAACATCCTAGTAGTCGCCCCGGTTGTTTCATTGGACTGTTTCGTGACCCATTTTTGCACCGTGTTTTCGCGTATTAACTTTTTAACGTATGATATCGGGCAGCGGTCGTAGACCGGTTTCTGCTTTGCGCCTGTGGCTTCTTTGGCCAACTGGTCCGCTCTTTCGTTCCCCCTCCTCCCCGCGTGTGCTTTAACCCAGAAAAGTTTGATGTTCTTTTCTGAGTGTTGGATAAGAAGTTCGCGAATCTCGGTGACAAGGGGATCGAAAGAGCGTCCCCCCACAACCGCATCCAACGCAGACCTTGAGTCACTGTAAATGAGGACCTCAGTTTCCTTCCGCTGCACCGCTAGTTGCGCCGCTCTTTTTAACGCCATCAGCTCTGCTTGGTACACAGTGCAAAAATGTGCCAGATGCAGCTTTTGGCTCTTTATTTCAATGTCTCCTTTCCAAAGGGAGATCGCAGCACCCACCCCTTCTTCCGTCTTGCTACCATCCGTGTATATTTGTAGACTACTACCGTTTATTGTAAGTTCTTCATTGGACAGGATGACATATTCCAATGCTGCCGTTGCCGGATGGGAAGTTTTGCAGAAAGGTGTTTTTATTTCCACCTCGGCTCCTTTCAGGTGCTCGCAGGCCGTGTACCCCTTTTTAATTTCATATAAGGTTTTGTTTTCGTGTGCTCTTAGGTCTAGGGGGAGCAAACCTGACAGCACTCTGAGGGAGCTGAGTGGAGTTGTTCTGTATGCTCTACATATTTTGATGGCAAAGCTTCTCTGTACCGTATCTAGTTTTTTAATAATGTATGTCTTATTCGCCGCGTCTGCCCATGCATTAGCCGCGTAGAGGACAATGGGCTCGACTACAGCCGTATATATTATTTTAATAATTTCCGGACTGAGTCCCCAGCTCACCCTAGCTGCCTTGGATACCTGTTTGTAGAGGCCGATGGCTTTATTGCAAGCTGCATTAATATGATCGCTAAAGGTGATCTTATGGTCTATTGTCAAGCCCAATATCTTAACGCTGTTCGACATATGTATTGGTGTGCCGCCCATGTTGAGTCGTGGTGTGTCATATTTAAGTTTATTTGTTATGAGCATCGCTTTGGTTTTTGCGGGGGCGAATCTTAATTTGTTTTTGTGTCCCCACTCGCAGATCTGCGTGAGTGCGTCGTTTGCTAATTTTTCTGTTTCTAGCGCCGTGTTGGACTCGAACAGGAGGACCACGTCATCCGCGAAGGCCTGCGCATACACTCCGGCTCTCTCTAATGTTTGTAGCAGTGGGTCCAACAGTAGATTCCACAGGGTGGGTCCACTGATGGATCCTTGTACGCAGCCTTTGTTTGTTGGTCTGGCCGCTACGGCTCCTCCGTAGACGACGCGGACCTCCCTGTCGCCGAGATAGTTGCGTACTAGTAGTGCCAGGTTTGGTGGACAACGCTCTTCAGTAAGTCTCACACAAATGGCCGGCCACCAGGCGTTATCGAAGGCGCCCTCTATGTCCAGTGATATTAGTGTTATTAATTTTTTATTATTTAGGCCTAACTTGATTTTTCTCATAAGGGTATAGAGGGCGTCCTCGGTACCACGCTGTGGCATGAATCCATATTGCTTGAGGGAGAGACGAGGGATCAGGTGCCAGTTGAGTCTTTTTACTATCATTTTTTCTATTATTTTGCCCAGTACTGGTAAAAGTCCGATTGGTCGGTATGATTTAGGTTGATTATAGTCATCTTTTCCTGGTTTTTTGAGGACAATTACTGTGGCCTTTTTCCAGATACTGGGGAAGTATCCCAGGTCGAGGCATCTATTCGCAAGTGCCAGGAAAACGTCTGGGTCCGCAAAAATTGCTTCGCCGCAGATGTCTGACGTTAATCCATCACCTCCAGGGGCTTTTTTGGGGTTAAAACTCCTGGCACACTCCGCTAGTTCTTTGGGCGTAAAAGGCGGGTCATGGTTGTTATCTTGACTCGATTCTTCTATTGTTGCGGCTTTTATCCGCATTTCTGTGTGCCAGAGAGTCTCTCGTGCGCTCGTATCTTCCGGGAAAAAGGTTTCCGCCAGGTACTGCGCCGAGTCCTGGTAGGAGAGTGTCACACCGTCCTTAACAAGTTGTTGATCAATTTGTTTTACGTTCGTTTTCCTAATTACCCTGTAGATGCCATCCCACAGGCTTTCTCCATCTTGCTTTTCGCAGAAACTCTTCCAACTTTCCAGTTTATTCTTATTTACTGCTTCCAGGTATTCCTGCTTCGCCTTGCTGTATCGCTCTATAACAGTAGGTCGGCGGATAGCAGAGCAGTATCTGATTTTCCTCCTCATTTTTAGGACACTTTTCTTCATTTGAACTAGCTCTTCTGTCCACCAGGGGGGGGTTGTGTGTTTCCTCTGTACTTTAATTTTTGGGATGTGTGTGTCGCAAGTGTCTGTGATTAACTGTGTGTATTGTACTATAATGTTTTCTAGAAGTGTAGTGGAGTTTAGGGTGTTGATGTTATGTGATGTGAGTTGGTGTTCTGAAAGCAGCTGTTTGAATTTCGCACGAAAGTGGGTCCAATTTGCTTTCCGAACATTGTATACTCTAGTAGATCTCGCGTGTCCATCATCCATTTTGATCCGTGAGGTGATCTCAAACTGGATGGCATTGTGATCTGAACTGGTCACACTCTGGTCCACCCTCCAGTTTACAATGAGACCGAGGAGGTCAGGTGTGGCTACTGTGACGTCGACGCAGCTAGTGTATAATGTATTTCCTCTATTAGTGTTAAATGTTGGTGTCCCGCCCTGGTTTAATATTTCTAGTCCGGCGCTGTGGAAAGTCGTTTCTGCTTCTTCCCCCCTCTCATTCGTTATTCTGTCCCCCCACCAGACGTTCCTCGCGTTTATGTCACCTCCTACTATCGTTCTTCGACCTAATTTTTCGATGGCTTGTTTTAATGTATGGAGGTGCGGACTTAGGGGGTTCGGATACGGTTCGAAGTATATCGAGACTAGATTAAGCTTTCCTTTTTCTGTGTCTATAGATATGGCAATCATATTCGGGCTGGATATCTCGGGGTGTTGTGTGATATGTATGTTGTTGTCTAGTATGACAATCGCCGCTTTGATATGATTGCCAGATCCAGTATGTTGATATACTCTAGTGCCCGTGTAGTTCTTCATACTTCGAACCGCTCCGATGTAAGGTTCTTGTACAAGCAAGATGGAGATGCCCTGTTTCTTGGCCTCGAAGATTAGCTCTTCGGTGACAACTGCTGATCTTTGTACATTCGCTTGTATTACTTTAATTTTGCTTGGGAGAACTTTAGCAGTATTGTACTGACCTTCTAGCCAGCACATCCCACTTCCTACGCACTGGGCATTCAGGGCTAAACGCACTGTGGTCTGCGTTGTTATTTCCTTCTCTTCTGCAATTTGCGCATTCAGGTGTCTTTTCTTTATTTGGACAGTCAGCCCTCAGGTGTTCCCCTGTGCATTGGGAGCAGGTTAGTTTTTCAGTTTGGCAGTGCTTCCTCGTGTGACCGTATCCGAGACACTTAGAGCACTGTACAAGGGGGGACCGATCCTCTACCCAAACCCTCTGGAGGTCAATGTGTACCTTCTCCGCCCGGGTCAGCGCCTTCCACATCCCCGGGGAGACCTGCACAATGACGTGGCACTCGTGCGTATTTCTAGCGTTTTGGCGGTGCTTTTCCGTCATCACCCAGTCCTCCCCGGTTAGGTTTCCGGTCGTTGTCTTGTTTTGGGTTTGGAGGGCTTTCTTGATATCATCAATGGTGTTATACTTTAATAAGTCTTTGAATCTCACCAGAGGATTTTTGTTGTTGAGTTCCTTTACCGTAAGACCATTATCTTCATGCGTTATCCTTTCCCTCACCCTTTTCCGTTCTTCTTCAGTACTGCAACCGATGACCACTTTCCCTCCCTTTATCTTTTGGAGCTTTTCAATTTTGTATCCGTGGTCTTTTGCCTTAAGAGAGCACCTAATTTTCTGGACTGTGTCCTCTGCCGCTTCGGTCTCCTCTCCGGGCTCGACAATCAGAGAATACAGTCCGGTCCGGTCCGGTCGGTCATTGATTGCGGCTCTGGCACAGTCATTCCTCGGCTCGGTCCTCGCAACTGCTGCTACTTCTGCATAGCTACGGATTTCCCCCAGCTTTGCCATGATTCTGTCTTCACTTTCTGTGACCGTTTTCTCAAAGCTTTCCTGCCTTCTCGAGTTGTTTTCCATCAGTTCCTCCATCCTTCTGATTTTTTCCTCTAGCTTGTCTGTTTTGTCAGGTTTCGCTTCATTCGTGATTTCATCTTTCCTATCTTTTCCATGGAGCTCTCCGTCTCGCACCAACTCATACAACCTTTTAACCGCGACCGATACTGCGGTTTTTATATCACCCTTTAGATTCCTCGCAGCGTTAAGTTGTGTGAGCGCACTTTGTTGTAACGCCGCTGCCTCCGTTATACGGGATCTATATACTTTGTTTACTATTTTCCTACTCTCTTCTGTTTGTGATAAGATGGTCGCCTTTTCCCCCATACTTGTTTGCGCTTCGTTAACCGGGGTCAGGGCAGTCTCTCGTGCGGAGGGCAATTCTGCCTCTGTCTCTTTATCCGTTGCGCTTGTGGATGGCGATGGCTTGTTTTTAGTTGGGGTTCTGAGGCCAAACATGTCTTCGTTTGTGTGAATTTTATTTGTTTACAATTTATAATTGAGAAGGTGCAATGTAACGGTTACAGGGATACTTACTAAGATAAAGATGTTATTAAACGGATGAAATTTTTATTTTTATTAATTCTTTTATGTAGATTAATGTGCACTAGAATTAGTTTTATCAGATGATGCACAAACAGGTTATTAATAAGCAAGAAAGATACTTTTATAGGTATTATTACGATTTTTATCAGATATGTTGTTTAAAGAGGTTGTTATATAAAATAAGATTTAATTTAAATTAAGCACTTTGTGTATTTTAGTGTGTTTTATAATAAGCTCTGTTTGATGGTTTGTATATGATAATATACCCCTATAGGTTCTACCAAGTCATATACAAACAGTTGTTAACAAGCGCTAGACAATTTCGTGTATGTTAATTTTAGTGAAAGTTTACAAAATAATATTTAATTTAGATTAAGCACTTTGTGTATTTTAGTGTGTTTTATAATGAGCTCTGTTTGATGGTTTGTATATGATAATATACCCCAATAGGTTCTACTAAGTCATATACAAACAGTTGTTAACAAGCGCTAGACAATTTTCCGTATATGTTAATTTTAGTGAAAGTTTACAATTTTTTATAAGAGAAAATTTGTTGAAATATGAAATCTAACTTTATTAGTACTCTTTCTTATATCTTTATTAGTACTCGTTTGTGTGAATTTTATTTGTCTTCAATTTATAGTTGAGAAGGTGTAGTGTTACAGTTACAGGGATATTTACTAAGATAAATATGTTATTAAACGAATGAAATTTATATTTTTATTAATTCTTTTATGTAGATTAATGTGCACTAGAATTAGTTGTATCAAGTGTTGCATAAACAGGTTATTAATAAGCAAGAAAGATACTTTTATAGGTATTATTACGTAGTTATCAGATATGTTGTTTGAAGATGTTGTTATATAAAAGATAATATTTAATTTAAATTAAGCACTTTGTGTATTTTAATATGTTTTATAATAATCTCTATTTGATGGTTTGTATATGATAATATACACCCTAATAAGTCATGTACATATAAGTTATTAACAAAAGCTGGACAATTTTTAATATATAATAATTTAGTGAAATTTTACAATTTTTATAAAGAAAAGTTTTTTAAAATATTAGTTTTAACTATATTAGCACTCTTTCTTGTTTGGCCTTATGCAGTCGGAGGTGCTGGATTCAGAGATAGTAAAAGTTCCCCTCGGACCCTTTAGGGGCCAGGGTTATCACCGAAAAAGTGGCTGGACCTTCGAGTAGACCGGGTCTTATGGTCTATCTAGGTAGATTACCCCTATAACTGCTTCACACAGAGTGAATGAAAATTCGCTTATTTTTTCGATCCGACGCACCGTTTGGCCTCCAGGACGGTTACAAACTTAGGTGCGAATGGCGTCGCCGGCCCTTTTTTAGAAGAAAATTTAGAAAAATATGTAAATGTGCGTAGAAAATTGTGAAATTTTTCACGATGAATCTTGAATATGTCTGCTGTTTAATGGTGGTTTAAAAAAGGTATATCACAGATCTTGTTAAAAAGTTATAAGGTTGTAAAGTTATTTAAAATTTACCACTTTCTGCAAATAACAGTTATCTGGGGTCTGGTGGGTTTCCTGAAGGTGCACTATATATCAGATAAAAGCCCTTTGAACGGCGGTTCTAATGGTGTATCACACAAGATCGTAGCACTGTTAGTTACAAAGTTGGCCACCACGTGGTGGCCACGTGTTTTATCTTTAAAAGTGTATAAAAAATATGAAACCTGTTTTGTAAAATCCAATATTTGGCACACACTTGGACACTAAAATTCCACTTCCGATGGTATAAGAAAATCACTGTGTCACCGATCTAGATTTGGAGTCGCACTCGAAAAACTAAAAAACTATAACCTAAAATGAGGTTATAGTAGTATTTTATATGGAAATTTTTCCAATTTTTCACTTATTGCTTCGAGAATGGTATCATTAGAATCACAATTTTAAGCTGATTACGAATATGTATAACACTTTTTAGAACACTTAAAAAATACTATTTTTGTGATTTTTAAAGCGCGGAGCGGAACGTTTTGAGTGTTTATTCTTCGGCGGGGGGAGCGCGACTGGTTAGGTTAGGTTAGGTTAGGTTAGGTTAGGTTAGGTTTAGGTTAGGTTAGGTTAGGTTAGGTTAGGTTAGGTTAGGTTAGGTTAGGTTAGGTTAGGTTAGGTTAGGTTAGGTTAGGTTAGGTTAGGTTAGGTTAGGTTAGGTTAGGTTAGGTTGGGTTAGGTTAGGTTAGGTTAGGTTAGGTTAGGTTGGGTTAGGTTAGGTTAGGTTAGGTTAGGTTAGGTTAGGTTAGGTTAGGTTAGGTTAGGTTAGGTTAGGTTAGGTTAGGTTAGGTTAGGTTAGGTTAGGTTAGGTTAGGTTAGGTTAGGTTTGGTTAGGTTTTTTTTTTTTTTTTTTTTTTTTTTTTTTTTTTTTTTTTTTTTTTTTTTTTTTTTTTTGCACCTAATAGGCCTACCTTCCCCGGCTACTTTATCGCACAGGGTCGTTGTCTAAGCTACACTTCCATCATTTCTATCATCCTTCCTCATAATAATACACAACAACTTTAATTTTTATTAGGTTTTACACGGGTAATATTACAGTCTTTTTTACTTATTAGCCTAGCCTACTTAACATTGTTTCCTTTATTTTATTTACACATTCCCATCCAGAGACGTGGCCCGCGAGGCGGGCGGCTTTGACTTCTCCGTGAGTATTCTCATAATACTCATTGGCAAGTGGGCGCCGGCCGCCTCGCGGTCCCCGCCCTGGCTTTACTCCCATTGAACTTTGCGGTGCGTTTCGTTATTTTAAGGCAGAAATCCTCCAGATGCGATCTGTTACAGGCTAGCATGTCAGTTAGTCCCTGAAGACTAAGCGACATGCCTGTCATCTGTTCCAGGTCGCACCTGGAGGAGGGGTTAGGTTAGGTTAGGTTAGGTTAGGTTAGGTTAGGTTAGGTTAGGTTAGGTAGGTTAGGTTAGGTTAGGTTAGGTTAGGTTAGGTTAGGTTAGGTTAGGTTAGGTTAGGTTAGGTTAGGTTAGGTTAGGTTAGGTTAGGTTAGGTTAGGTTAGGTTAGGTTAGGTTAGGTTAGGTTAGGTTAGGTTAGGTTAGGTTTTTTTTATTTAAAATGCACCTAATAGGCCTACCTTCCCCGGCTACTTTATCGCACAGGGTCGTTGTCTAAGCTAAACTTCCGTCCTTTCTTTCATCCTTCCTCATAATAATACACAACAACTTTAATTTTTTATTAGGGTTTTACACATTACAATCACAGTTACAGTTACGGTTTTTATTTTCAGTCTTATTCCTATTTCCTTATTCTATTTATTTATTTTCGTCTAACCATTCCAATCACGAGACGTGGCCCGCGAGGCGGGCGGCCCTCACTTCTCCGTGAGTATTCTCATAATACTCATTGGCAAGTGGGCGCCGGCCGCCTCGCGGTCCCCGCCCTGGCTTTACTCCCATTGAACTTTGCGGTGCGTTTAGTTATTTTAAGGCAGAAATCCTCCAGATGCGATCTGTTACAGGCTAGCATGTCAGTTAGTCCCTGAAGACTAAGCGACATGCCTGTCATCTGTTCCAGGTCGCACCTGGGGGAGGCAAAAATGGGGCACTCTATCAAAAGGTGTGGGATGGATTGTTCCACCCCACTCTCGCATTCACATTTTCCACTTTCCTTCAGCCTGAAACGGCACAGGTATTCGGCAAAGGGCCCATGGCCTGTGAGGATCTGTGCCATTTCAGGACTGTATCTTCTTTCTCGTATTTGTTTATGTGCAACAACGACGTTCTTCAGGAACAGTTTTGTTTTTCCCCCTGTTTCTCCCTCTTTATACCGCCGGTCCCATTCTTCGATCGTTTTCCTTCTGATCTCTTTCCTTATGTATGACAGCGGGTACTCTACGTGAGCTGCTCTGACCTTCGAGGTCTCCGCAGCGGCTCTCGCAAGTTCGTCCGCCCTCTCGTTACCCTCCGTGCCGACGTGCGCTTTCACCCAGTGGAGTCTTATATTCTGGCCCTTTTTTCGGCTCTCCGCCAGGTGTCTGCGGATCTCGACTACTCGGGGGTTTCGAGAGCGTCCGCCCGCAATCGCCTCGAGCGAAGACCGCGAGTCGCTGCAGATGTTCACGTCAGCACCCACTGTCATCGCTTCCCTTACTGCACCAACGAGAGCTGCCAGCTCTGCTTGGTATACGGTGCAGTAAGGGGCCATCTTTATCTTCTTCCACTTCTTTTCCCTTCCACTCTCCCATCTGGACCAGGCGGCTCCTACTCCTTTCTCTGTCTTACTTCCATCCGTATAGATAGCTGTTGTGTCGTCGTCTTGTATTAGGCCAGGGTCATTTGTGATGGCGAAGCTTATCTCCGGTTTTTCCGCGGGATGGGGTTGGTCTAAAGCAGGTACGGCTCGCTCAATCCGGTCTCCTTCGCGTATGAACGGAGAAGACCCCCTTCTGGCCTCAAACATCGCGGCGGTTTCTTCCACCCTGAGGTCGAGGGGCAGTATCCCCGCCAATAGCGTCGCGGAATTTAGCGATGCCGTCCTGTAAGTCTTTGCTATTTTCTGTGCAAAAGCCCTCTGCACCGTCTCCAGTTTTTCTTCGTGCACAGTTTCTTGACTGTCGGTGCCCAGGCTGCCGACGCGTATGTAACTATCGGCTCTATGACGGCTTGGTATATCTGGTGTACCATGTCTCCCGTCATTCCCCATTCCAGCTTCGCCATTCTTGCCACTTTTTTGTGTATGTCCGCCGCCTTTCTCGTGACATTTTGCACATGCTTGTTGAACGTTAAGCCCTCGTCTATCGTCAATCCTAGAAGTTTAATCTCCTTCTCCATTCCGATGTCCTGTCCATTCATTCTTATTCTTGGGGTATCGTACTTCAATCTTCGCGTCAGGACCATTGCTTTGGTTTTTTGTGGCGCGAAGTTGAGCTTGTTCTCGATACCCCACTTCCTCACATACTCGAGGGCAACGTTCGCTCGGTTTTCGATGGAGTGCGTGTCCGTTCCGCTGAACATCAGCACAACATCGTCTGCGAAAGCCTGTGCATATGTCCCATCTTCTTCAAGTTCGACCAGTAGTGGGTCGAGCAAGATGTTCCAGAAGGTGGGGCCGCTAATCGAGCCCTGAATGCATCCCTTTTCAGGTTGCCTCACATTCTCTCTGTTTGCGTAGCGGACCACCACCTTCCTGCCTTTAAAGTAGTCTTCCACTACCAGCCTTAGTTGCTTGGGACAGTCTTTCTTTGCTAGTTGGTACTTGATCGCTGGCCACCATGCGTTGTCGAAAGCCCCCTCGATATCTAGCGACACCATCAGCACTATTTCCTTGTTATTTATGTGGCTCCTCGCTTTTGTCAAGATATCGTAGAGGGCATCCTCCGTGCTTTTCCCTGGCATGAATCCATACTGCCTCCCGCTCATCCTGGGGAGTAGGCTGTGTCTAATCCTGTTTATGATAACCTTTTCTAGTATCTTCCCCATGACTGGCAAGAGGCCTATTGGACGGTAGGATTTGGCGGCCGCGTAATCCTCCTTTCCTGGCTTCCTCAGTACCACTACTGTACATTCCTTCCATAGATCAGGGAAGCATCCCACTTCGAGGCATTTATTGAAGATGGCCAAGGGAACCTCCGGGTTCGCCGTGATAGCTGCGCAGCAGATATCCGCAGTGAGTCCGTCGGATCCCGGGGCCTTCCTCGGGTTGAAGCTTCTAGCAGTACTGATGAGCTCCGCCATTGTGATTGGCACTTCATCAGCACTACTTCCCTGCAAGCTGCTGGTCATTTCCTCAACCGTTTTTCTCATTCTTTGATGGATGTCATCATCCATCTCGCAATTATCAGGCGGGAAGAATTTCCGTGCCAGCAGCTGCACTGATTCTTCGGAGTTCAACGAAATGCCCTTCTCTATTAGCGTGGTGTCTTCCCTGATCCCTTCCGCCTTTCTTATTATTTTATATATCCTGTCCCATTAGCTTTCCCCTTCTTGCTTCGTACAGAGTTTTTTCCACCCTTCCTTTTGAGCCCTTTCGATCTCTTCTTCGTATGTCTTTTTTGCCTCCAGGTAGGCAGTTATTACGCACTCTCTCCTCCTGGGAGCTGCGTATGAGATCCGTTTCTTTTTCCTGACCATGTCTTTCTTAAGGGCCTCTATTTCTTTGTTCCACCAGGGTGGATCGAAGCTTTTCTTCCTCTGTTTCAACTTGGGGATATGTTTCTCGGCGGCTTTTGTTATTGATTTCATATATTCCCTTACTATGTTATTGACCCCGGCCTTTGTGTCCTGTCCTTGTATCTTTTCTTTGGTGATGTCGTGGTTAATGTGTCCTGTCCTTACCTTGTTCTTAAATTCCTCCCAGTCTGCATTTTTGGTACTGTATTTGCGGGTCGTCTTCGGTAGGTTGTGCGTTTGGGGTTTTTGAAGGGCTGTAGTCATAAAAATTGTGTTGTGATCAGAGCTAGTGATGGAAGTATCAACCCAGGTTAGGTTAGGTTAGGTTAGGTTAGGTTAGGTTAGGTTAGGTTAGGTTAGGTTAAGGGCCTCATCCCCCCCTCCGCGGATGGATTTACCCGCGGCTCCTAGGCTCGTCGTGCCGGGGGGGCCCAGTACCTAAAGCGACCGCAGCAATGCCTTCGCAAAGGGGAAGCAAATAAGGAGGTTATACAGTCTGGCCTTTATCTTGGAGGCCAGTCTCTGAAGAGGGCATCAGCGCCCAGCGGTGATGAGTCCGCTAGTCCTTGGCAAGCTGGAGAGTTCATGTGATCTCAAAGGTGAGGCTGAGGGACCTTTGCTTTGACCTGGGCTTCGGATGCTCTCGACTCTTTCTTTCTCAAGAAACATGCGAGATGCGGTGTAGATCTATGTATGTTCTGTTTTCTGGGGGGCAAAACAGCATTATTTGGTGATATGGTCAGCGTATGGTGGAGGACGCTCGACGCACGATTGGAGGACAGGCCTAATTGGGCAATAAGAGGAAGGAAACCTTGATACAAAAATCCCCTAACGTTCGGCGCTGATGAGCGTGGCGTCGGACACCTAATCCCCTCTTTATGAGGAATTGAGGTCGTTGGCGGGCAGGTCAATGCCTAGCGCAAAAAAACGCGTCCCCGGATCCCTCCGGAGTGACGGCGAGGACTCGCTACAGCTTGGGCTCTCGGCTGTGTTACATGGGTCTTTAAGAGGGCCACAGGGGAGCGACCCCTGTTTAAATAAAAGCAAGCATGAGTTTTAATACACGTTTAACTACCTCAGGTGGGTTAAATCCCACCCATGGCGATGCCATGGCTAAGCCCCACCGTACTCTGGGGGGGGGCAAAACTCATGAGAAAGAGAAGGAGGAGAGAGGAGTAGGATGTGGAGATGTGAAGGAGAATGAAAGGGACGAAATCGAGATGTCCAACCGGAGTACGCCTGTCCCTCTCAAAGAGTGTAGAGTGGTCTTGGTGCGAACTCCACTACCCTCATCGAGTCCAAATAACATCACAGTAGACCGAGAAGTGGAGGCTATTACTGATATCGAAACAAATATGGGACGACAAATGATGGAGGCCAGTCTGGAGACGAGTTGTGAGATGCTCAGCGCTGACGCGTCGTATGCCTCCATCAACTCACCACATGTACAAGGACGACCGGCGCGATTCTTTCGTCGGAAAAGAAGGAAGGCGGAATGTAGTTCTAGCGACACTGGAACCCCTCACTCGACGAGAAAGTCCCGGGCTGCCTTAACTAAACTCCAACGAGTAGAAAGGGAGAAGAGGACTGAAGCGGAATTGCTAGAGGCGACTCCCAGTCCCCCAACAAAAATAAGTAGCATAGCGCAAACGGAACGGCTCGCTGACCCAAAGGTCAGGATTGAGGCCAGCCTCGCCGCCGTGGATAAAGTCGCCCGAAACTCGAGCAACCTAAAGGGCACCTTTGTGGCAGCGCTTAAACAGGCGGTAACCTCAATTCGCAGAGACGCCGAAGAGCTAGCTGACCGTACAGTCAGTGATGAGACGAGGGCGCTCCGAAACGAAAATGAGAGGCTTCGTGGACAGGTGGAAGCACTTCAAAAAGAAATGGCTGAGTTGAGAACCCTGATCCAAGAGTGTTCCAGGAAACCGGTGCATAAAGAGCAACCACGGAAATCCTTACCATCTCCGCAGCTCCCACAACTTTTGGCCGAGCTCGAAGGTCGTTTAATGAGACAAATGGGCGAATGTCTTAGTGCGAGACTCGCCAACCTGGAGCCTCGCCTAAATGCGGAACCAAAAATTCGACCACCATTAGCAGCGGATCCGATTTCAACTGGAGACTCTACGCCGAAGAGCATAGGAGGAGACTCGCTCGAGCAGAAGCGGAAACCTAGGAAAGGAAGGAAACTGCGGGCACTTGATGCTAACAATGCACCCGATGCCCTAAGTGCGCAGATTCCACCAACCCAGAGCAACCCGGAGGCCACTGGCGAGCAGGAGTGGAAAACAGTGACCAGGAAGCGCAAACAGGCCAAGAAGGGGAACGCAACTAGCAAGGATACCCCAACCGCTAGCATCGTAAAGCCCGCAGCTACGACCGTTCAACGGCCACGAGTAAAGCTGAGGGTCCCAAGATCTACGGCCGTTGTACTTACGATCACTGAGAGGGAACAGGATATGTCTTACGCCTCCGTACTACGGGAGGCAAAGGAAAAAATTAGTTTGAGTGACCTGGGCATTGAAGCCGTCAAGTTTAAGCGGGCGGCGACGGGAGCGGTGATCCTAGAGCTACCTGGATCACATAGTGGAGACAAGGCCGATGCCCTTGCCAGGAAATTGAAGGATGTCTGTCCTAGCGGGGTGAACGTGTCGCGACCTGAAAAGTGTGCCGAGGTTCGAGTGGCTGGCCTTGATGATTCAGTCACATCAGATGACATCAAAATAGCTATAGCGGAGAAGGGTGGCTGTAACCGGGAGCAAATAACGGTGAGTGAGGTTCGGCCGGACAGGACTGGTTTGTTTGGGGCCTGGGTCCGTTGTCCGATCCTTGCGGCCAAACAAATTTCTAAGGGTCGACTTCTCATAGGCTGGGTCGCAGCTAGGGTCACCATTCTGGAGAGCAGAGAGATAAGGTGTTACCGCTGCCTTCAAAACGGGCACGTGGCCAGCAGGTGCACATTTGGTACGGATCGTAGCGGTCTCTGCTACCGCTGCGCACAACCAGGTCACCGGGCCGCGACTTGCGTGGGCAAACTCATGTGCGTCCTTTGCCAGGAAGCGGGCCGAAAGGCTGACCATCGGCTGGGGAGTGCTAAATGTCCGGCCCCTAGCGCCAAAGTTGCAAGAAGAGAGAGGCCGCGGCACAACAACGTTCCGACCGAGTCACCCCCACCGGACGGGGAACCAATGCACTTAGATGGAAGCGTGAATGCCTAGCCCAACCCTTCGATTCCTCCAAGGTAACCTTAACCACTGTGCCAATGCCCAGGATCTCCTGACACAAAGTATGGCACAGTGGTCCATAAATGTCGCCATAATATCTGAACCGTACATCTCAGACTTGAGGACCGTATCTCAAAGACAAAATTGGATTGTGGATAGGGAAGGCCTCGCGGCCGTTATACTCGACAATGACCGGGTGGCACTTTCAGGACCGCACCGAAAGGGACGCGGCTGTGTCGCCGTCCGAGTCACAGAGAATCTTGTCGTAATAAGCGCCTACTGTTCTCCAAACAAAACGCTCATGGAGTTCGAGCGGTTCCTAGTCGAGATAGGCGCACTGGTCGATTGGGCCCGCCCCCACGAGATAATCGTCGCCGGCGACTTTAACGCGAAGTCGGCTGCGTGGGGGACGCTGGATGACCGTGGACGAGGACAGGCCCTGTTACGATGGGCCGCAATGCACAATCTGACAGTGCTAAATAACGGCTCCGAGCACACGTGCGTACGCAGAGCGGGAGGCTCCATCGTTGATGTCACTTTTGCGAGTTCCTGTCTTGCTCGTCGCGTGGAAGATTGGGAGGTTATGACAAAGGTAGAAACATTGTCGGACCATAGATATATCCAATTTCGAATCCCACCATTGTCTTGTATCACTCCAGCTGGACAAAATCTCATTCCGTCTGAAATTGGCAATAAATGGTCGCTGAGGTCGTTGGATAGAGTCGTGTTTGAAGAGGCGACAATAGTTAAGTCTTGGTGTTCTGGCCCGATTAGGAATACTGATATAGAAAATGAAGTTCGGTGGCATACGAAAGCGTTAGCGGACCTTTCAGATGTGTCAATGAGCCGCGTACGAATCTTGAGGCCGAGGAATAAGGTTTACTGGTGGTCCGACGAACTGGCTGTTCTTCGATCATTCTGTGTTAGGTCACGAAGGATATTTACGCGGTATAGGCGCCGACCACAAGCACGTCGTAGTCAAGAGGAAGAGGAACGGCTATACGTAGATTACCAGGCAGCCAAAAGGAACCTAAGGGTAGCAATAGCGGAGTCCAAAGAAACGGCTTGGAATGAGTTCCTTAATACGTTACATGAAGACCCCTGGGGCCGCCCCTTTCGATTTGTAATGAGCAAATTGCGACCCTGGGCGCCGCCACTGACGTCCAGCATGCAACCTTCGCTTCTTGAGTCAGTGGTAGCCACTTTGTTTCCGGGTGGAAATGGGTGCACACCTACACTAGCGAACTACTCGATTCCAAGCGAAGAGTCAATGCGCGTGACACGCGAAGAATTAGATGCAGCATTGGCAAGGATCGTGGCTAAGAACACAGCCCCAGGCCCTGATGGCCTTCATGGCAAGGTGTGGGCTCTCGCCCTTAAAGACGAAGAAATGGCGTGGAGGTTCTGCGGCTTGTTGACGCGGATAATGGAGATGGGAGAGTTTCCTTCAGCCTGGAAGACTGGGAAATTAGTGCTGATTAAGAAACCCGGCAAAGCAGAAACATCCCCCTCTGCTTACCGCCCAATTGTATTGCTGGATGAGAGTGGCAAAATCCTAGAGCGGATCATGGCCAAAAGGATAAATACACACCTGGAAACTATCGGACCAGATCTGCACAGTGCCCAGTTTGGATTCCGGCGTTCGCGGTCAACTGTGGACGCAATCGCAGAGGTCCGAGAAATAAGCGAGGAGACCACGGAACAGGGTGGTGTTGCAATAGCGGTATCCCTTGACATTGCCAACGCCTTCAACACCATTCCTCACGAGGCTATTTTGCGAGGTTTAGTGCATCATGGAATACCATTATATCTCCGGAGGCTTGTAGAGTCGTACCTCCTTAATCGTAAAATTGTGTTTCCTGGTAGGGATGCTTGGAGAGGCTATCGAGTCACATGCGGTGTGCCACAGGGTTCCGTTCTCGGGCCTCTGCTGTGGAACATAGGCTATAATTGTATTCTTCAAGCATCGTTGCCCTTAGGTGTTCGGGTCATCTGTTACGCCGATGATACCTTGGTTGTGGCATCTGGAGGTACCTACGTCGAGGCGAGTCGTCGAGTGACTGCTGGGGTAGCTCAAGTCGTAGCGCAGATAAGACACCTCGGCCTGCGTGTTGCACTGGAGAAGTCCGAAGCGATCTGTTTTCACGGCCCAAGGCGAGCGCCTCCAGCGGGAGCGCACGTCGTCGTTGCAGGAGTGTCCATTGAGGTAGGAAAGTCCTTGAAGTATTTGGGCCTGGTACTAGATTCCCGGTGGACCTTTCGATCGCACTTCGCGGCACTTGCCACGAAGCTCACCGCCACGTCTCTGGCTCTTAGCCGGATTATGCCGAATCTAGGCGGGCCGAGTGAGGGTTGTCGCCGACTCTTTTCCGGCGTTGTTAAATCCCAAGCTCTGTACGGGTGCCCAGTATGGGCTGATAAGTTATCTCGGCAAAACAAACAAATTCTCAGGCGAGCCCAAAAATCAATGATGATTAGGGTTGCGCGGGCGTATCGCACGGTGTCATACGATGCTGTGTGTTTGATCGCAGGTTCCGCGCCCTGGCACCTTGAGGCTATCGCTCTGGCTGACGTCTATTGGCGCAGGGCTGATGCGCGCGAAGCGGGGACTGAACCAGCCACTGAGACCATACGCTCCTGGCGCCTGGACGCCTGCCAGCGCGTGATAATAGATTGGAGGGCCGAGTTGGACGGTGCACAAATGGGAAGAAATACGATAAGTGCGATCTTGCCCGTCCTGAACGAGTGGTTGGAGAGGAAGCGTGGTCCTTTGACTTTTCGTCTGGTGCAGGTCATATCAGGACACGGCTGTTTTGGCAAATACCTTCACCGCATCAGACGGGAACTGACCTCTGCGTGTCACCATTGCCAGGAGCTTGTTGACGATGCCGCTCACACATTAGCGGCTTGTCCGGCGTGGGCGGAAGAAAGGCGCAACCTGGTTGCAGCCTTTGGGACCGATCTGAGCCTTTCAGCAGTGATCAAGAAGGCTGTGGCCGATTTGGAGAAGTGGACAGTTATATCCACATACTGTGGCGTGGTGATGCGGCGTAAAGAGGAAGCCGAGAGGGCCCGGGAAAACTATGTGGAGTCCTCTTAAATTGTGTGTAATTATGTGTGTGTCTATATGTAAATAAATATTAATAAATTATGAGAGTCGCGCAAGCGGCATTCGCTGGACGGGGCGCGGTGAAAAGGCCTAGCTGTTACCCGCCCTCGTCCCATAGCGAATAGTGGGCCCTGGTGGTTTTAGTGGGTATGGGGTCATCGCTTTACGACCTTGACCCCCACACTCCCCGCGCCATTTAACAATTTGCCCAGGCGCGGGGGCCCGTAAGCGGGTTTCCCCAGGTTAAAAGGTTAAGGGCCTCATAGCCAAACGGCTTTGTATGTGACCGTGGTGGGTGTGAGGTTCCGGGTTCGATTCCCGGTCCGAGGGTAAATTTATATTTATTCTCGGCCTTTGGTAGGGCTGTACGGTGCCGGGCGAGTGTTTAAACCGTACATAGTGGGCACGGTTGAGTTTCTATAGTGTGCAGTGGGCACCCAACTATATTATATTGAGATTCCTGTGTAGGCTTAGAACGTAGCAATACGCTCTAGGCCGAGGGTGGCAATTACAAGTGGTTAAGTAATTGGACATTCCTGTTTTGAAGGGCCTCATAGCCTAGCGGTCTTATTAAGTGGCAGCTAGGTGAGGGGTACCGGGTTCGATTCCCGGTTCGAGGGCAAGTTTTAATTTAATTTAAATTTGTTCTCGGCCTTTGGGAGGGTTGTGCGGTACCGGGCGAGTGCTTAAACCGTACATGGAGGGCACGGTCGAATTTCTAAGGCAAGCAGTGAGTATGCTACCTAAGAAAGGAGACTGTGTAGGTTTAGAACGTAGCAATACGCTCTAGGCCGAGGATGGCAATTACAAGTGGTCAGTAATTCAACATTCTCTTTTAAGGGCCTCATAGCCTAGCGGTCTTATTAAGTGGCAGCTAGGTGAGGGGTACCGGGTTCGATTCCCGGTTCGAGGGCAAGTTTTAATTTAATTTAAATTTGTTCTCGGCCTTTGGGAGGGTTGTGCGGTACCGGGCGAGTGCTTAAACCGTACATGGAGGGCACGGTTGAATTTCTAAGGCAAGCAGTGAGTATGCTACCTAAGAAAGGAGACTGTGTAGGTTTAGAACGTAGCAATACGCTCTAGGCCGAGGATGGCAATTACAAGTGGTTAGTAATTCAACATTCCTTTTAAGGGCCTCATAGCCTAGCGGTCTTATTAAGTGGCAGCTAGGTGAGGGGTACCGGGTTCGATTCCCGGTTCGAGGGCAAGTTTTAATTTAATTTAAATTTGTTCTCGGCCTTTGGGAGGGTTGTGCGGTACCGGGCGAGTGCTTAAACCGTACATGGAGGGCACGGTCGAATTTCTAAGGCAAGCAGTGAGTATGCTACCTAAGAAAGGAGACTGTGTAGGTTTAGAACGTAGCAATACGCTCTAGGCCGAGGATGGCAATTACAAGTGGTCAGTAATTCAACATTCCTTTTTTAAGGGCCTCATAGCCAAACGGCTTTGTATGTGACCGTGGTGGGTGTGAGGTTCCGGGTTCGATTCCCGGTCCGAGGGTAAATTTATATTTATTCTCGGCCTTTGGTAGGGCTGTACGGTGCCGGGCGAGTGTTTAAACCGTACATAGTGGGCACGGTTGAGTTTCTATAGTGTGCAGTGGGCACCCAACTATATTGAGACTCCTGTGTAGGCTTAGAACGTAGCAATACGCTCTAGGCCGAGGGTGGCAATTACAAGTGGTTAAGTAATTGGACATTCCTGTTTATAAGGGCCTCATAGCCTAGCGGTCTTATTAAGTGGCAGCTAGGTGAGGGGTACCGGGTTCGATTCCCGGTTCGAGGGCAAGTTTTAATTTAATTTAAATTTGTTCTCGGCCTTTGGGAGGGTTGTGCGGTACCGGGCGAGTGCTTAAACCGTACATGGAGGGCACGGTTGAATTTCTAAGGCAAGCAGTGAGTATGCTACCTAAGAAAGGAGACTGTGTAGGTTTAGAACGTAGCAATACGCTCTAGGCCGAGGATGGCAATTACAAGTGGTCAGTAATTCAACATCTCTTTTTAGGGCCTCATAGCCTAGCGGTCTTATTAAGTGGCAGCTAGGTGAGGGGTACCGGGTTCGATTCCCGGTTCGAGGGCAAGTTTTAATTTAATTTAAATTTGTTCTCGGCCTTTGGGAGGGTTGTGCGGTACCGGGCGAGTGCTTAAACCGTACATGGAGGGCACGGTCGAATTTCTAAGGCAAGCAGTGAGTATGCTACCTAAGAAAGGAGACTGTGTAGGTTTAGAACGTAGCAATACGCTCTAGGCCGAGGATGGCAATTACAAGTGGTCAGTAATTCAACATTCCTTTTAAGGGCCTCTTATTAAGTGGCAGCTAGGTGAGGGGTACCGGGTTCGATTCCCGGTTCGAGGGCAAGTTTTAATTAAATTTAAATTTGTTCTCGGCCTTTGGGAGGGTTGTGCGGTACCGGGCGAGTGCTTAAACCGTACATGGAGGCACGGTCGAATTTCTAAGGCAAGCAGTGAGTATGCTACCTAAGAAAGGAGACAGTGTAGGTTTAGAACGTAGCAATACGCTCTAGGCCGAGGATGGCAATTACAAGTGGTTAGTAATTCAACCTTCCTTTTTAAGGGCCTCATAGCCTAGCGGTCTTATTAAGTGGCAGCTTCGGTTGAGGGTACCGGGTCGATTCGCCGTTCGAGGGCAAGTTTTTGATTAAATTTAAATTGTTTCTCGGCCTTTGGGAGGGTATGTGCGTATCCGGGCGAGTGCTTAAACCGTACATGGAGGGCAACGGTCGAATTTTCTAGAATGCAAGCAGTGAGTATGCTACCTAAGAAAGGAGACTGTGTAGGTTAGAACGTAGCAATACGCTCTAGGCCGAGGATGGCAATTACAAGTGGTCAGTAATTCAACATCTCTTTTTAAGGGCCTCATAGCCTAGCGGTCTTATTAAGTGGCAGCTAGGTGAGGGGTACCGGGTTCGATTCCCGGTTCGAGGGCAAGTTTTAATTTAATTTAAATTTGTTCTCGGCCTTTGGGAGGGTTGTACGGTACCGGGCGAGTGCTTAAACCGTACATGGAGGGCACGGTTGAATTTCTAAGGCAAGCAGTGAGTATGCTACCTCAGAAAGGAGACTGTGTAGGTTTAGAACGTAGTAATACGCTCTAGGCCGAGGATGGCAATTACAAGTGGTCAGTAATTCAACATCTCTTTTAAGGGCCTCATAGCCTAGCGGTCTTATTAAGTGGCAGCTAGGTGAGGGGTACCGGGTTCGATTCCCGGTTCGAGGGCAAGTTTTAATTTAATTTAAAATTTGTTCTCGGCCTTTGGGAGGGTTGTGCGGTACCGGGCGAGTGCTTAAACCGTACATGGAGGGCACGGTCGAATTTCTAAGGCAAGCAGTGAGTATGCTACCTAAGAAAGGAGACTGTGTAGGTTTAGAACGTAGCAATACGCTCTAGGCCGAGGATGGCAATTACAAGTGGTCAGTAATTCAACATTCCTTTTAGGGCCTCATAGCCTAGCGGTCTTATTAAGTGGCAGCTAGGTGAGGGGTACCGGGTTCGATTCCCGGTTCGAGGGCAAGTTTTAATTTAATTTAAATTTGTTCTCGGCCTTTGGGAGGGTTGTGCGGTACCGGGCGAGTGCTTAAACCGTACATGGAGGGCACGGTTGAATTTCTAAGGCAAGCAGTGAGTATGCTACCTAAGAAAGGAGACTGTGTAGGTTTAGAACGTAGTAATACGCTCTAGGCCGAGGATGGCAATTACAAGTGGTCAGTAATTCAACATCTCTTTAAAAAGGGCCTCATAGCCTAGCGGTCTTATTAAGTGG